>NIJG01000099.1:203908-223357 GCA_002201625.1 Euglossa dilemma | reverse complement strand
AATTAAAATATTTTTAATATTTATCAAATAATATATGTGATAAAAATTCATGGATTTTAAGCCATTAATAATTTTTAAGCGTTAATAATTAAAAAATCACTTTTATGAAATCTGTATATCATTTTTATATCATCTTTATTTTGCTCATACTTCTTATGAGTTAATAGTTATGTATTGTTATAAACAAAATGCTTTTTAAGAAGTAATTTAGAAATAATTTTTAAAATAATTGTTTCAAAGGTAGTTCAACTGCAAGTTCTTCAACATCTCCACATCCTATAAATAAACCTAATGGACAATCTGCTCTTCATGAATTATTGATGAGACGACGTGAAAATTCTTTTGATAATTCCACTCATGGTCAGATGGATGTTGAGTGTACAAATAATAAGCCAAAAGTTTCTAGACTGTCAATGTCAGCACCTACCCGAACAATGGGACTAGAACAAATTTGGGCTCGTAGAGAACCACGTCCCCATTTATTAAGTACTGGTAGCCTTGGTGTTGTTGAAGCAGGTTCAACAAGTAGTTTAAGTACTGGAGGAGCACTTAGTCTAGATCCACTGTATCATATTGATCCTCTTAGTCTTAGTCACGATGAAGGTTATGAAGATAGTGATGATGATAGTGACCATTATGATGATTATAGTAGCGATAACGGTATTTGATACTTATAAATAATCTTTATAATGTTTTAATTAAAGATACTCAATTTTATATATTTTCATATATAGCAAACAATAAAAATAGTATATAAAATGTTATAAAACTTATGAACATATTTCTGTAGATACAGGTGGTAGTGATGGTGAAGATCAAAATACTGGGAGTAGAGTAGGAAGTGGAAGTGTGGATTCAAATCGAGAGAGTAAACATAGTAAAAAGGAACGATATTTTTGGCAATATAATGTTCAAGCAAAAGGACCAAAAGGTCAAAGACTTGTTGCAAGAACACGTCTTGAAGATCCACATATTTTAAATGAAGCTACAGATCCTGTTTTTAGTCCACATTGTGCACTTCGAGGAATTAAACATAGTGGAAAAGCTCGAAAAGGAGATGGAAATGATCTTACTCCAAATCCACGGAAATTATATAGTATTGGACGTGAATTGGATAAATTATCCCGTATTATTAATGATATGACACCAGTTTCTGAGTTACCATTCACAGCAAGGCCTAAAACACGCAAAGAAAAAAATAAACTCGCTTCTCGAGCATGTCGTTTAAAGAAGAAAGCTCAACATGAAGCAAATAAAATAAAATTACATGGATTAGAACAGGAACACAGTTGAGTATTTGTAGTTGCATTATATTACATTATATTCGATATTAAGTAATAATATTTTCATTATATATGTTGTTTATTTTTAAAGATTTATATAATATTGGTATTATACAAAAGTAGTTCAAATTTCCAAACTTTTTAAAATTTCAATGACAAATTTTTTCTTTTTAATAAATATATTAGAAATAGAAAATCTAATTTGGATAAATAATTATTGTTGCAGGACGTTTAATTCAAGGTGTTTCTCAAGCTAAACAAACACTTGCTGCTAAACCAACAGAACCTAATCCTGAAAATCAAGAAGAATTAACGCGTCAAATGGAAAAGTGGTGTAAATTAGTAACTAGTTAGTACTTTTTGATTCTTTATATAAAAATTTTTTGAAAAGTTACATAATTTTAAATAATATGATAACAGAAAATGTTTTAATTTGTAGAAAACTATGTCAAATATGAATAATTTACAATTATTACCTAATTGATTTTCTAGATTCTTCTACAGAAATTGATTATCTTTATTGCCTACATTATAAAAACATGTAATCTTAAACATGTGTTGGATAATTTATAAAATTTAAATTCTATTATCAATTTAAAAAAAGAAAAATTTTATTATTTTCTTTTCCCATTCGTTACAGAAATACGAATAGCAACTCATTCAACAGAATTTGTTAACAGAGTATTGGAAAAAGTACGTGCTGGTGACGCTAATGGTGGCATTGATGACTTCTAATATACAATTCTTTGCTAGAAATGTTCATATATGCTCATAGAAAATGCGAGGAGGAAGCGATGTATATAAAACATTAAATTTATCATAATTCATGAATCTACTTCACATGGGAATTAAAAACCAAAAATAGAAAATAAGAATATTAATAATTTGATTTTATGTATATTCATATTATTTAAAGTCAATTAACAAACAATAGATAATTATGATCAATGTTTTGTAGCATTAATTGCAAATGATTTGAACATAAGATACATTTGTGTGATAGAAATGTGTTATTTTATAATGTCATTTACCAAGGGTACAGTTTTTGATTACATCTGTGATAATTCTGTTAAATAATTATCAGAGTTTTTGATATAATGTATGTAGTTCATATGAAAGCAGTACAAAAGTTTTTAACTTGCTACAACGATGCTTGAATTAGAACATATTTGAACGTACCATCGATTCTCTCTCGTTAAGGCGTTGCATTCCTATTTCCTATTTCTGCTTATTTTTCTTTCATTACTGTATATATCTCTCTTTGTATATGTTTTATATGTGTGCGTGTGTACGTGTATGTGCATATGAAGTAAAAAATAATATGCGGGATATCGCAATATTATTCCATAAAACACGATACAATAAAAAAATAACAATTAAATCATTGAACAATATAGTAAAATGTTAGAAACTCTATATGTTATTATCTTCTTTTTTGTTAATATATAACGGGTAAAGTAATCATTAAGTGAAAATCATCTATATAAATTAGATGTTTTCAATCTATGTAATAATATAATTTACATAATTGTATATCTAGTGTAATATGAAATATTACATATTTTAAACTATAATTTGAATTTATGAACATAATTCGTATCTTCTTCTACATATACATGATTTTTATACATTACTAATAACAAATTATTAATTCCAAGTTGAATTAATAAATTTGATAAGTTAATATTATATATTAGTACATTACTTTTTAATTTCTATTTTGTAGTTATAAATATTTCAATTTGGGATAATATTGGGCATTTGAGTCAATCTTTTTTAGAGCATATGCACATACTTGTTATCTTGTATATATATCTTTCTTATAATACATGATGCGACATTTGTTATAATCAGAAGGAAAGTTATAACATTCTTAGTTTTCATACAAATGAAAAAATATACTAATTTTAATAATAAGCAACGTAGACTTTAAGATAAAATATCATATAATAAATAGCTTTATTTTTTATTTAAATGATAAAGAATACAATTTTGAACTATATTAAAAACGAGAACTGTACTAACAGATCAAGAACATTTCTTTGTTAGTACTTTTAAAAAATTATAAATTCTATTTGGCTTGTATAGTGGTTTACCGAATTGTCGGAATAATTTTACGAGCAAAATTTCTGAACCTCGGACGCATGTGTTACCATCGCTTTTATCTTTCCTTACATGGCACTATGCTCTCTTTATTTTTTATTTTACAATAGAACATTTTGTTGCTTTTTTTACAGTATGATGGATGTATCTCACTGATAACATATGTTTAGCCTCTACTATACAAGTGAATAGGATACAATATGGAAATAACAAGAACGGTTGACAATATCAATTTTTAAACAATTATATAGATTGTTTATTTGTAAATATCTTTTTAATTCTCACTAACAGGTTTATATTTTCTTTCTGGGTGTCATTTTACGTTTACAAGAAAAAAAAAAGCTTTATTTTTACAACATATAAAATATAAAAAAATAGCCTATTATATCTGAAAAGCTTCAACAACATCATATATTTAAATCAAAATTTACAAATGATGTATAAGAGATTTACAAAGTTTATAATCATTCTAAAAGCACTATTTAATAGTTTAATTGAATATAACATAATAGCAGACATTGAAAAAAGAAATTAGAAATCACACAAGTGCAAAGTATCTTAGGTATAATGTTATTTCAGATGGATGAAAGTATAATATATTCATTTTACATTTATTTATTTTATTTACATTTTGTAAATATATCGAGCAGACAGTACTTTGTAAAAATGTAAAACTAGTTGTAATTTAAAAACAAAGTCAAATTGGACGTATATTTATTTTAATTAATTTCATTATCTTTAAGCGCGGAATTTGTTTTTTTTAACTATTTTTCATGTATTAAATTCCCCTTCTATACATCATATTTCTATATATGCGTAGACTCGTGCTATAAAAGTGTGACTGATTTATCCAGAAATATTGAAATATTTGATGCATAAACAAATGAAAAGTTCTTCTATTAAAAATTATTTAATATAAAGAGAAACAATTTTTTATCTGTATTATCTGATAATAATGAAATTCAATATTACACAAGATATCGATGATATATAAAATTTAATATTATAAGAGAAAAAATTGAAAAAATTTGAAAGTTGAAAAATTATATGTGCACCGTTGATTTCTTTTAACTTGATAATTTTAAGGAAAATTTTGTAATATAATTAATAAACTATAGGAATTTGTTTAACGGTCAATTCTTACAAGAAAAAAAAATCCTTTGCGTTTTTGATCGTTTACGAAATGTTACAATATTTCCAGATAAATTTGTTGTGTCATATACGCATTAAAATTAGCCGTGATTTAATGTTAACAGATACGGATATTTATGATTTTATTTGTTAGTATGTAAAATTAATATTAACGTTTCCGTAGCTTTCCAAAGAATTATATAAATCGTTTTCCTTTTTTCTCCTTTTTTTTTTTTTCTTTTTTTTTGGCATTCATAATTATAATTTATAAAATACTCTTTGTAGTTTGCACCGATACTAGTAGAATGTGCTCTCAGATATATATTTTTGAGCTGAATTGATCAATACTTTTGTAAACAATTGCAAATTATAATTGTGTGATGTAAATGATAGAGAACTAATTAGCGTACTTTAATCATAAGAATCATGAAATGCTTATCATTGTTAAAATTTGATTTATTCGGTTAAAAGATATTTCATTTAGTTAGACTTCAAAATATTTCCATTATTTTTAGATCTGTGAAAGAATATGCAAATATTAAATGAATTAGTTACTCGCAGAATTATCTCCACTATGTAATATCAACGTTACCAAACAAACTTTATAAAAAGAAACGTCCCGAGGTGTAAGATTGTTTTTTAAATGAGGTTTTATGCAATGATAAAATTCGAGATATTACAAATATCAATGTATGGTTTCGAGGGTCGACTAATAATTTACGAGATATATATTAGCGTTAAATTTTTTATATCGCTTTATCTTTTTAAGCGTAAGTAATAATTCTTAGTTAAAACGTAGTTCTTAGGATAAGTTAATAGAGTACCCTTTTCTTTGAGATATTTTTTTATTCATTGTACAAATATGTCATTGGTTGCAATAATGTTTTAAATTTAATTTTTGTGTAAATACCCTGTTATATATATATATAATCTGTGTTATTAATATTTCTGTTATAATCAATGCATAAAGAAAAACGATGAAAAAAAGTAAGAATTTTAGCATTAAATATCTCGTAAATACTTTTTGCTCGCAAAATCATAAATATTATTTTTATTGTTTTTAGCCTTGTGCAATTAATCGTATAAAATTTCATTTGAAAGTTAAATTTAAAATTCAAGATGTTGTTGAAATCCTTTTATATTATACTAGCGATTTCTAAGTGATAATACATTACAAACTAAATACACGATATTAAGCAAAGCTCATTTATATTGACGAGGTAGAACGAAAAAGGATCGGAGTGTAGAATGAATGCCTAAAAACTGTTCTTTTATCGGTTATGGGTAGACACACAGATACTGGGCTATGAGTTACTATTTCATTGTTATTCGTTATTCGCTATAATTTTAGCAGCTTTGCTAGTGAATTCTAATTTTTATTTTCTCGTAATAAAAATGATTCGATCTTTGACAAGTTATATTTTGTTCTCGATCTAAGAAAGGATTTAACTGTAGTCTTGAGTAAATCGCTTTTAATTTGGTAATAATATATTCTACTATCGTAACGTGTCAGTATGATAATTACAAATTTCAAATAGTTAGTAGAGAAATAATACATTTATTTGGGAAATAATAAGTGTAATTATTTTTGCGATTAAAGATTTCATATTTCAAACTTTTCTATGTTTTGTATGTTTTAGTTTTTGTATTATTTCTTTTTTTTTTCAATTGTTACCAGCAGATTTATTATCTTGATGCGAATTATGATTTCTAGTAGACTCGGTTTCAATCAAGGATTATTATATCTATCACATTTCAATTGTAATATTTAAAGCTAATAAGTTTCTGCTTCGCAAATACTTGTTATCTTTTACGGAAATAACTTTTTGACGTAATTATCAATTTCTTCCTCTTTTCGACATAAAGAATTGCGACATACAGTAAATTATCTTGCCTAAATCGATGAAATATTATACATAATTTATTATATGTATAGAAATGATATTTGACACAGACAATCGCGCCAACAATCTCTATATCTCAATTTCTGGCACTTTTTTAGACCCCCTTTGAAATTTATAAACTTTTCGCGAAAACATTTTAGCAACAGATAAACTACATATTCGTATTTATATCTTCGAATCTTTTTCTTATCAAGATAATATAAAAACAGTAGAAATTTAATGCTTTATACAATGAAATATTGATCCATTGCCGAATATTCTGATTATTCTATTCGCTTTTAGTTATCATTTTATATAGAACATTTCAGAAAAACGTGTTACTTCGTGGAAGGATAAATTGAAAACGAAAAATTCTTACAGTAGTTTAAATTAATTTAAATCGGTAATAAGAAATATTAAAGATTTAAAATGAAACTGTTAGTATTCAAGTACTTTTCGTATCTTCTGCGCATATTTAGTTTTAAATATTTAAACACGATAAAAATTTGGTTACTTGAGATCTTTAGTGAGTTTTGAAACGATAATATTATCTGTATATAAAATATATACAGATAATACCATCATATTTGAGGTCGTTTAAAGGTCAACCTATTCTATGCAATTGTATTTGTACTTTAACAAACTATATTACTATATTGATGTAAGTATGTAGTCTTACTTAAAGAACACATGTTAAGAAGACATAGAGCGTAATATTTAACGAACGATCTTTATAATAATTAACGACAGCAAAGTTACACTTTCCATTTTTTTGGTATTTGGTATTTGAAACAGAGATATTCTAAATGCTAAAAGATAGAGAAGGCTAATTTTTTAAATTCGTAAATCGACGTGCTTTGTGAAGTTGTAAAAATTTGTAAACTGAAACTGACGATACTTAATAAGTACTAAATGATGAAAGGTAAACATGAAATTTTCGATGATCAATTATATTATTTATAACGTAGACCACAGAAAGTAGTAGTATAACATTTAATTTATAATAACAATAAAAATATCTACATTCTCAAAATACAACGAATGTTAGAATGTGTTAAGGAAATTGGAATTTAGCGCCTAAAAATGCGATTCTTATGAACATCTAGCTAATGTTATCTACCTCAGTATAAGCCATTATATTATAAGCCATTATATTTAAGCATAACATTTGAAACAATATATTTATTTTGTTACGTGATATATAATATATAATATAACACACACACACACACACACACACACGCATAGATATGCATACTTGATTTATACTAATATATATACTAATATTAATTAGTATAAATCAAGTAATTGAAACAGACGATGTTCTTCTTTTAATAAAACATAAGATGGAAAGAAGTAATATATAATTAATCATTCTTTTTATATTATTCATCTGTATAGTATTGTTCTCCATTGTATATCATTAAAAAATAATTAAATATTTTTTTTACAGAAAATGCAAATTTAATAACTATTTTATCTTTAATTTTAATTATAAGACTTTGCGAAAAATTTAAATATAAATAAACGTTCGATACATATATCGAAACGCGTTACACAAGGCAAATTATTAATTCGTGATTAAGTAAAGATTTCTCTAGTAATAATTTTACTTAAACAGATTAAATGATGTTATATGTAACAGGAGTTTTTTTCGGTATTCTATCTATTATTTATGTTTAAGTGTATCATAAAATAAATTTAATGTTTGTAAATAAGGTTTATTATCAACCTGTGTCAAACACGCTTCGATATATTTAATTTTTCTTTAAATTAAGTAGAAATCAATCTATATCGAACGATGTTTGACACAGACTGATAATGAACCAAACACACACACACACATAAACGGAACATAAATATATATCTAACAAATTTTGCGTGGTTTAATACATACCGAGTGATCATCCTATTTTATTATATGACATATTTTAGCTATAATTAATATTTCGTCGAACCTTTTTTGTACATAAGGCAATTAGAACTCTTGAGAGCGTTGTTAATTGTTTCTCACTGCACTTTTATTTTTGTTCGTCACTCGCTATAAGGTAAGCTGTTAGTTTGAATTAACGCTAGAATAGCTAAACGAGTGAAAATTACTACTTTCAGGCGTTTCCAATCGTTTCAATTAATTATCGAAATGTGTCACGGTTTAGAGTATCAATTTTCTAATTATAAACAACAGTAAATATTAAGACAGCATATTTATTATTCCATTCACTATGGAAAAGAACGAGATTCGTTGACATAAATTAAACGAGACGAACAACATAAACATGCAAGACAATTAATGTGATGAATCGAGTTAAGATTTGACACAGTACATATACTCTTGTCTGTCAACATATACAGCGTAAATATCGAGATCTAAAAAGAATTTTTATAATCCATATATTAAAGTCATGTTTACCGTGAATCAACTTTGATAACGACAAACGCATATACAACATAAACGCTTAAGAGGTTGAGCAAATAATTTGAATTATGTAATCTTTCGTGACTTCAAAAGGCATTATATTTTAGATCGTTGAATTTGTTTTCGTGAAATACGAGAATCCTTATGTCATTTTACTAGATTGATATACTATACAGGGTGTTTGGTCTAAATCGATCCACTTATCTCTGAAACACAATATGTCTGAAACTACTGATGCTACACATTCGAAGATAATTTTGATGATTCAGAGGAGCACATTAAAACGTAGGAAAGTTAGAAGGGTCTAAATTTGGCTTAAAATATAGAGGAGGAAATTTTAATAATATTAGATTTATACGAGCATATAATAGTTTATTAAATAGAATTTAATAAAAATTTATAAACAATATTATAGTCACTTTTTCAATTTGCCTTTTAAACGAGCTTTTCGTTTTTTCTCCAAAGCCTCTATCCGCATGTCTTCTAAATCCTCCATAATACCTGAAGAATATAATTTGATTTAATTATTTTCGTAGATAAGGAAACAGAAAGGCTATATAAAGTATCGTAAAAGGTTTGCTAAACTACCTATTTTAGTTGACACGTATTCCTCCTTTAATTGCTGCGCGAAACTGCTTTCCATAGCAACATCGTCTTCGTTGTCCACAAATTTATATTTATTTTTATCATAGCCGAATATTTCACTTATATATTTGCTGTAATCTTCGCTGTGTTCTTCTACCTCATCATCGATAAAATCTTCTAGTTCAGAATCATATTCCTCGTCATCGGCTGCTTCGTTCTTTATACGACCTACACGATTAAATACGAATTTTCTAAAAATCACGCATTTAATGAATCTTAATAATCTTTAAAAATACAGCAAAGCCTGGATTATCGGAGGTTTTCGGTTATTCACAGATTGTTTATCGAAAATTATTGCGATACACAGATCTTACGAAAATAATTAATAGAAAGTAATTACTATGGTAAATTTATATTGGAATGTTACGATGAATTCGTTAAAAATATCTTATATTTGATGATACAGTATATCTCGATATGAAATATATCTAAAGAAATCTAAAGGCTTATAACTTAAATTAATAATTAAGAAGATCGTTATAAAGTTATAATAACTTGCGAAAGAAAAAATACAAAATCGCTTACGTTTATGATTAACCAACGTCTTCTTTTGTTCCTTTAAATGAGGTATCTGTTTAGGTTTCATCGGCTTAAGATCTGCTGGAGGAAACTGTTTTATTTCGTCGTTCAGTGGTACGCGAGATTTCGTAATCTTAGGTACCGCAGATTCCTTGTTCACGTTCTTTAATAACTCTTGTTTCTCCGGGGCTTTCACTTTCGGCAAGCACTTTTCAGATTTCATACTTTTCACGTCCTCGCTCTGTGTTTTTGTTAATCGCAATTTCTTTTTCTCTTCTTCGATAGCTTGACGCATTTCTTCTAACTTCTTTCTCTCCGTCTCCAACTTTTTTCTTTCTTCCAAAAGTATGTCTCTCTCCGATGTTTTCGAAACGTTGCATTTGTTTACACTGGGTTTGCTGATATTAATTTTTTCCACGCCTTTCTTCGAGGTTGAACTTTGCGAACCTGCCGCTTTCAAAGGAATTTTATTTGAAACTAACGGTGCAGCGGTCACTTTTTCAGGAATTTTTGGAATTTTAGTAGCAGTGATATTACGATTATCTTGCGCCTTATTCGGTTTGTTAACTGTAGCAACATTTCCATCGTTCCCTTTGCTACTCGTATTACCCAGTTTATTCCGTTGTTCTTTCCTTTCTCGCCATTCCTTTTCTTTCGCGTATTCCTTCATTTGCTTCTTCGTTAACAACCTTTCCGGTTCCTCGTTTTTTGGCTTAACTTCAATAATGATCGGCTCGTGTTGTTTTTTTTCCGCAATTTTTAACAGTTCAGTAAAATCAATTGGCGCTGGCATGGGTTTCTTTTTCGCCTTTGGCTTTTCCTCCTTCTCCTTTTTATCCTCCTTCGTCTCCTTTTCAACTTTTTCTTCCGGTTCAGCCTCTACCTCTTTCACAGAAAGCTTTCTTTTCCGACGATGTCCTAAAGCTTCTTCGACTTCTTGCTGTTTTAACGCTTGTTTCACTCTGTCCTGAAATCGCAGTGAAAAAGTAAGATTCACCCTAGTAGATTCACCCAAACCGTGTCTATTGTCAGTTCTGTGTCGTGCATCTGTATCATAATTTATAAAATGGCCATAAAATCACGAATAAAATATGCTAACCGATTAAGATAAATCTTCGAATTTATCACGCTTCGTTGACTCTTCGTTCACTCACACTTCGTTTCATTTACGATGAGATATTAAAATATAAATACCTTCGTTGATGCTATATCTTTTATTGTCTTCTTTCGGCACTCATTGAAAGTTGCTTTTTGCGACGTTGTATTATTGTATTTACTCATCAACTGATTATACAATGCAGACGCTTCTTGCGAGACGTATCCATAATCATCTTCGTCAGGTTGAGAAGGACCTAAAAACAAACGTAGATAGTTAAGTACTAGATGTGTAGTATCAACTATGAAATTATGTTTCTGCGTGTTATCTATCTAATCGTGTTTTATCCAACGTTTAGAATGTTTTTAATACCGGATAGTATCATAATATTATTATATCACGATAAAAATCCGAATCGATACACGTTAATTTTGACGAAATTTATCTGTAAAAAATATTAAAAGAATATTTTGAAATATATTCAATACGCATCTTTTTCTTTTTTCTTTTCTTTTATTTGCAAATTGGTCGCATCTTAATTCTCCAAATTATGGATCGGAAACATACTATCAGTTAGTCTAACGAATAGAAAATTTCTTCTATACATTTAATTAATTTAGCTAAATTAATTAAACGACATTTTTTTCGTATGATATTTCATGTATCACGCGATCGATCGAAAATAAAAAAGGAGAAAACTATTTTAACGTCTGAAATACTTTTCTGTCTTTTTAAGACACGGTAAATTATCTTATCTTGAAATTAATATTATATATTAATAATATTTTGAAATTTGAAATGATTTGTGATTTCATAAATATTTGAAATAAACTTACAGGGTTTATTTCTCTACAATATCTATTTACACCACGTATATCACCAACAATTTATATACTCTGGAGACTTATATATTTATTACGCATGTTCTAATCGAACACATTATGATGAAATTAAAATTGTAATTAAAATTGTACAAATATCGTTATTAATATAAACATACAATATGAACAAGATATAATGTATAATAACCTAAATATTGGACTTAAAATATTATTTTTTATTTCAAACATACAGCGACATACATACATTATAATAAATTAATTCAGAACCACACGTATGTAGTACCTATTCGTACAAACATAAAGATATACAGAGTGTCTAATTTTAATCGATAAATGCCCCTTTTAGTTCCTTTGAACTAGACGAATTTTATCTTAAGTATTTGCTTAAAGCATGCGCATCACTAACGATAATTTAAAGATCGAAACTTGTAGTTTCGCGTCTATAAATTCAATTTTCTCAAATATACGAGAAAAATTCACGCAGCTCTGAAATCTATAAAAAATATTTTTCATGGTTAAAACTACGATGACTGTAAAAAAAACCCTTAAAAGTTGACGTGCGAATTCGTTTCATGGTGTTGTTCTACCTTGAACAAATAGCGTATCGGTACACTTATCCTATAAGGAAAAATGTATCGAGCAAGCTATGCAGAGTTATAAATTTCCACTAATTTTCCTTTATATAAATAACATTGATAAGTAAAATATCGAAGTTCTACTCAGCGATGAAAAGAAAAAAAAAAAAAAAAAAAAAAAATGTTATATCAACCTAAAGCTAATCGTAATTCTAGCTTAGCCAAAGAGAAATATTTCTCAGTGAATTACGATGCTTTGAAATATTTCGATATATCAAACGGACAATACCGTTTGCGAAAATGGTGATACTGTTACGCTTTTTTCCTCAACATCTCGGAAACTCAGACCGTAGAGGAAAAAGTTGCGGTAAATGTTAAATTCTGTAATGTACACGTGAAAATCATCTACCTGTTTCTATATGATTGATTTGCATAGGTGATTTATACAAGTGTTGTCTAACCTCTTCCTAGATAATTATCAAAAATCTATTGCATCCTAATGATGCAATATCAGGAGAAATGCAAAAGTGTAACGATATATCTGTGACCTCTGACAGAAGTAAAGAATTCTAAAATGCTACGATAATTATAAAAAATGAGTTAAAGCGATATAGACCTGGCCTGACTAACTGAAGTTAGATTATTTATAGAAGAAGAAATTTCAAAAGATCCACAGATGCAACGAGCTCTACGAAATGTTCGCCGTGGCATTCAGCACAAACTTTTGAAAAGCTATACGAATATGAAAAGTATATTCAAAAACTAACAAACGCGAAGAAACAGCAAACAAGGCTAGATAAGTTTTTCAATTTTCAAATAAATTTCAAATTAACCTCTTTCCAAGAATACTTTATACGTATAGTTAGTATACAGGGTGTCTCATAACAACACGACCTCGAATAACTCGTAAAATATATGTTATACGAAGAAATGTTTCAGATAAATGTTGCATGATTTCCGGGGTATAATATAACAGTCTAATCAGTCTTATATTATTTTAATAAATAATATAACTTATTTAGAAGTCGGTTATTTTTGGTACAGTCTACGAATATTGAAATAAGCGTTTCTTCCAATTAAATATATAATAGCGCTACTATTATATATGTAGGGTACAAGTATAGTCGTCATCGTACAAATGCTATTATAATATTAACGGGTGGAGAAGGGGGGAGGGTGAAAGAAATTGTATACCGTAATCTTTTATAATTTATCCTAGTTTATTATTAAATGAGGATATTTGACGAGCCGAAACAAATTGAAACTTTGCACATTTGTAAAAGTATAATTATATAAGTCATCAAGGGAACCAAAGTACCGATTTCGTGAAGTTTTTAAGACTATAACTTTTGTCTGGAAGAGATAAAAAGATATCGACGGGAATCTTACACGAAAAAAATTTTAAAAGACTGAAACCTTCGAACGAACTGCAATGTTGTATAATTGAAATTTTTCAAATTTAAATATTAAGCATTTTTCTGTTTTTTGTATTTAAAAAAAAGATTAAAAATAAATGCAATACCGAGGAAAGCATCTTCAAATACCAATGAAAAAGTCGATATTAGAAATTTATTCTATTCTATCTGGTATAAACCATACCTTGGGGAAACTTCGTTTTCAAGTTCGAACATTCGATTGAAGATCAAGCAATGGGCGACATATTTTTTTTCCCCCTCAATACGCATCTTAAGCATGCAATATCCCTTCAATTGTTTACAAATTGTACTTTATATCGCTCAACTATCTACCTTTGCCATATTTCGTTACATTCTATTCGTTAAATACATTCCTTTTATTCTTATGTCAACGGGTTTCTTGTATGTCTGCATATGTCTTTTTATTCTGTCACACTCACCTCGTTCATCTTCATTCTCTTCGTCTGAATCTTCAGATACCGGTCATATAATCTCGCAAATGTTCATTCAAAAAGCCAACTGGAATGGAAGGTTTATCCAAAGATTACTAAAAATTCATATTTGTCTTCAAACAGATGATACGCGATATATTATTTTGCAAGAGTTACTTGGCAAGTGTGGGTAAAGATTTTCAAGTTTTCTAATATCCAAGGTGAGAAATCGTAATAGTATCGTTGCGACATAATTTCCAAGTCTTTTTTTTTCTTATTAAGCCTTCTTACTATTCCTTATATCATATCCGCAACATGGGGATTTCTTAAAAGTATCAATGCTATTTCTAAATGATGACCGGAAAGCCTTCTAAAATATCCATTATGTAGTTCACTATTTGCAGTAGCTACTTTGAAGTCTTGAAAGAAATTAAAAAATATCCGAAAACGATATATCGTTTTTAAAAGATTCAAATATTCGGAGGTTCTGCTAATGTTATCGGTTGGAAAGCTGTATATTTAAAATCGTAAAACGAATAAAAGCCTACGGATTGGTGACAGGCAGGGAAACATTGATTGGTATAAACATTGATAAATAAGTTTTGCATTATCTTCAAATCCAGTTATTAAGGAACATCTAAATATTGCAATGTTTGAGAAAGCGTTATAGTCACAATTATAAAATTCTTATAAATGCATGAATGATTATGTTACTTTTTTAATGATCTAATGATATAATATGATATAATAATATTACTGGAAGCTTGGCTCGAAGAAGAAAAATGAATATGGTTTAAGAAGTTTTAGATAAGAATTTTGATTGGTGATCGTAAGTTTGCTGAAAGGCCAGCAAACTGGAGGATTATCAGAAGTAGAGGAAGAAGGTGATAGATACTTGACGCGAAATGTAGAAGAATGAAATACAAGGTAAAGGAAGCATAAGATGGTAGTAGAGGAAGACATAAATGGAAGGAGAGGACAGAATCAGGCTAATCTGAAAAATCTGTACAATATAACGAAGGAAATGAAATGAAAGGAAAGGAAAAAGAATATTACGAGGAATATTAAACAAAAAAATTGCTTTAAAAAGTATCGAACAACGGTAAGACGATTAAAATCGATATTACAATATTGCCAATCCCTTGTTTAACGTCGTAGGAAATGCAATCAGCTCGTCAAATTATTAAATTGTACTTCTCTTTGGCAGTTAATAGTAAAAATTACAAAACAACAATTTTATACTTTCACGAGGAAGGGAATTAAACTTGTCAACTTTTCAATGAGACCATACGGTGTATCCCAACGGTTCTCTCGAAAAATGGAATATAAATGTTCGTGAGTCTTTGAAAAATTGATTGATTAAATGTTGCTTCACAGGAATCAGTGCACGCGATCTCACCTTAACCCCTGCGGCAGGACGAAACGCATCCCTACCTTTTCCTTTTGTACCTTCCAGAGCTATCTGAACCGAAACCGTTACTCGACAACAACATGATAGTCTTATAATAGCTAAATCGACAACAACCGTCGGGAAGACTCCCTCAATAGTATCTAATCGCATGTTCCATTTACGCAAAACAAATTCTAGTTGACGTGATAGTGCAATCTCGGTAGTATGCTAGTCCGATCTTAGCAGTGCTCGCGTTGCCACACAATTCAGATTCTTATACACACATGTACGATCAATACAACTGAAATGGAACCTCACACGGGCAAAGATTTCACAGACGAGAAGTGTCACGGAATTCAAGCCTGACCCAAAGCGACCCAACTAATATGATTATAATCAAGCTATCGAAACGTTGACAACCAAGATCCCTGCAGGATCTGGAATACCTGAGTTACCGACTGTTGCGTCCCGAACACTGATTTGAAAGCTTGTATGTAAAAAATATATTAAATTAAAAAAAAAAACATACGTATATTACGAATAGAATGTAATAAAACATTGCAACGAGATATTATTATAGTTTAGCGATATACGGTAGTGTTTGAAAAAAAAATTGAACCGGTATTGCATGCTTAAGATGCGTACTTACAAATAGCAAATCCATCGTTTGATTTCCAAACAAACATTACGTTATAATTTGAAAACGAAAAGTTCCATCAAGATATGATTTACACCGCTTAGAGAGCGTAGAGTTAGCATTAGCAGTCAAGAAAAATTTAATTGTTTATTAAATAACTGTCGTAACCGCTTGTTTAAATAGTTTATTAAATAGAGGAATATTTATGGAAATTCCAATTCAACTGAAACAAGTAATGCAATAAACAAAATAGCCGAGTACTGTAAAATGCGATCTAAATAGTTTCTCGAAACGTTTCCTATATAGATTGAAACAATCAGAAGACTAATGGTATAAACAGATGCGAAGTAATATTTTAATACTAGGTTTACAGATGTTTTTTGTATACCTATCTTTATGGAGACCCGTCAGATTTATGGGTAAAGAAAATCACATATTTTCTTTAAAAAAAAAAAAAAGAAGAAAAAAAGACAAACTTAATATAAGTTGATTAAATCTATTAATATTGTATAATTGAAGCAACCCACCCGTCAAATCGACAGGTTCCCTAAATTTAGTGTTAATTGTATTTAACATATCGGACGGGATTCAAAATATCAAAGATTCTCGATCAACTATTTTTGCAGTAAAGAATTTAGATCGAGTTCAAAGATATCTTGCTAATGATTTCCACTAGGTTACTAACGAGCATTTATTAAAATTATCACAACGCGATTATATTGAAAAATTATGGAATGTTTGAAAAATTTAGGATAACCCATTACAAACCCTGTAATACTGTAATAAAAACAAAAAAGCACACGCACTGGTCTACAAGTGAAAATTAAAGCGTTAATCAGTAATAAAATTAGCTCTTTATCGGTAATAAAGTCCGTGCGCAGATGCATTTATTTGTAAATCAACCGATATATAAAAAAACGCACGCACAAACGCATTCTTTCTATAATAATCTCTGCCGAAAATCACATTTTCTTACTATATTCGTTTTCTTTTATTTTCTTTCTATCTTTAACGTTTTTTAATTGCGATTAAGCGATTGACGATAAATCAACAAATATCAATAGTGTGCATTTACGAAATTTCAAACGTAAAAAATCATACGAATCATAATAATTAGAAGCTATCAAAACCAGGGAAGAATTATTCAAATGATAATAACAACAAACAAAAAGCAAACAACACAAAAATGTCTTAAAAAGCAATGTTATTATTTGACTATTAAAATCATTTGCTTGTTGTAAGAGAGTAAAAAATGCAAATAAATACAAATAATGTTTGCATTGCACGTTGTTATGTAATATGTATATGTATATGTTACTCCTTAAACCAGTACTTTGACTAATGATTAACATTGAAAATAGAAAGATATATAACAATTACTGGGAAAAGTTGAAAGATAACAAAAAAGTTGGTATATTACTTCTAACTTGTGTTTATGAACTATACGAAATGTGTATGAAAGTAAAAGCTTGTAAGATACAGAAATAGATAGATCTATTTTTCATATAATTAGATTGCTAAAAGATGTTTGTCACGCATTACACGTGATTTGCTTTAACAAAAAAGTAATTATGAAGAATAAACAGAAAACGATAAATTTACTCCTATAAGAGATTTCTTTCACAAATGATTAGAAATACTGCAAAATTATATAATCCTGCAGAAAATGTAGAATAATGTAAAATACCTTCCGAATAAGCCAGCAAAATATTGGGTTAAAATATGGATCTTCTGTGAATGCAAGTTTCTACACATTTAACATCTTATACAGTACTTAAAAATCCCAAGTTTATACAGAAATAATACCTCGAACAATACCTGAAAAAGATTAAGGATACGAGCAGTATTAGATTTATTTTCTGAACTTAGAGAACAAAATATTACTCATGATCATATTTTAACTCTATACAAATTTATTCGAATGAATATGTAAACAAACGATTTACGAACAAAAAAAAAGTGATCCATAATAAAAAAAAGAATAACTTATGTAATTCTAACTTCTATTTTAGTAAGAACACCAACTGTATAGATTGTATTATATATTCCTAAAATGTATAGAAACTTAATAAACATAGCATACTATAATAAAAAAATATAATAAGGATCACAAATAAAATAAAAAATATTAAATTACAAATCGGGTGAGTTGGTCAAATTGACCTATTAAACCAAAATATTGCAATATGTATATTTAAGAATGAATCTATTTGTTAACCTATTGCCCTATTACTTTTTTATAGAATCTATAATGCTTTTGTACTGCAGAGAGAAATCGACTTACGATCAAAAATAATTGCAGTTTTATCTGGCATGAAACAAATGATCATAATGTAAATTCCATCTTTAAAATTGCAATGAAAGTGATACAATGACAATACTAATATCTAATACTAACATCTTGTTTCCTTAAATACTGATTTTTCAATTATTTAAACTACAATCTCTCATATAATTTCAATTTAATCAATAAAGAATAAATTTTAATGTTGTTTCATTCCTCTTATCTAACTCTGTATTTGAATAATATTATAACAATGAAAATTATTGCTTTAAATATTATATATAGAAGAATAAATTTACATAATAATATTATATCACTTTGAAAGTTGTTGCATATCTTATAAGATCCAATTAAACAACATTTTACATATCTTTTATCATCTTTTTTGTAAAAAATCTTTTATCAAAATATAGAAATGATCAGCAATGACTTTATGTATTTTTAAAGGCAGAAAATTTTTTCCTTTTACAATAAAATTCTATCGATATAAAAGTATCATCGATGTTATTAAAAAATTTTAATATTCCGAAGTATTACCAATTTCTTTAACATATATTTTCTATTTATTGTTTTAATTTACACGTTAAAAATAGTTATGTTTAGAAAATAAAGTTTCGATGTAATATCTATTTTAGCTCTCTACTTACAAGAAACTATTATCACAGGATTATTCTAATAATAAATAATTTTTAAAACAATGTTAAAAGTAAAGAGATTATAAATATGATTAATAGAATAAAAATGCTAATCAAAATATTTCCCATATATTTTAAATGAAAAGTTTATAAAAAAAGAAAAA
>NIJG01000099.1:182506-198536 GCA_002201625.1 Euglossa dilemma | reverse complement strand
ATTATATTAATTTAAAATATTTGTCAATAATTAAGACGAATGCTTATATGGATATTTAGTAAAATTTATTTTATAAATCATTACACTTTTGTAATATATTCTTTTAATGTTCATCCATGTCATATGTATGTTGTGCATGAAAGTTGCTGAGTTAATACTTGCATCTGTAATATAGTGTGTAAACATACTGCAATTCAATTAATTGTTTAAATTTTATCCAGTGTATTTTAATAAAAAATTCGAAGTCTTAGGTACTTGTAAATACATATAAAATTTCTGAAATAAATATTTGTATTAAATATTTATTTTTAGTTACAATACTATACTTTCACATATTTTATTTACCATAAATAAATATGTAAAGGTTTTATAGTTACGTACACTTGTGTTAAACTTAAAAATTGTTTACCATATAAGGAGTGAAATTGATTAATTAAAAAATTCTATATTCTTTAGGGAAGTGACAAGTGCCAAACAATATTTGAAATGTCAACTACAACTATAAAGCATTTTTTAAAATGTTTCTTCATCCAATTGCATATAATATTTGACTGTTTGATAGATTTCATTTTTGGGTTATATTATAATCATAAGAAACAAAAAGTACCACCAATCAAGAATAATTTATTGTTAATGAGTGCATCGGAATTAGCTGAAAAAATCAGGTATTTATTCATTACTTTTTTATATTGTATTATTTAAAATTAAGATGATATTATAATATTATAATATTATGTGACTATTGGAGTTTATTTATGAATTAGTAATAATTGTAACAATAACTTAAAATATTATATAATAAAATATTTAAGAATTACTATATAAACATAGATTTTTATGTTTTTTTAACTATTTAAATTAGAGATACAGTCAATCACAAACATCTTTGTACAGTACGTAAAAATTTATTTAATGTTGTGTAATTCTAATGGAAGTGCTGATAAATAATTTATTAATTATGAAAGCAGAAGAAAAATAAAAAAGAAAAGACAGATTCAACACAAATGAGCACTTTCTTTCATCTTTTCTTCCAAGAGGTTCAAATAAATATTCTGATGCATAATACTGTCAGTGAAGACTAAATTTCTAATCCTTGCTGTACTTATACATTCCTGCACTGATCCTTATTAACGTGTACATCTGCAAATTTAAGACGTTTTCTTTTATTAACTTTAAACTGTACATATGGTATCTTTTCACCTGTAGCCAGCTTTTCTTATAATATTTCAAATTGTTTCTGGCACTAGTTTTATACTATAATCATTTTTTATCATACAGGTCAATTTTGGTGTATTCATTTGTAGATCACAATGAATTCTCAACATTGCCCATTTATGATTGATTAACACAGTAAATGTTACCACATTTTTGTTCTGTTTGTCATTTTCGTTCGTTTATTTATTAACAAATGAATGTAATATCTTTCTTTTTGTATTAATAATTAATGTTACATTTCTGAATATGACAATACAAAAATTATTCATTTATTACTATTTCCTTTAAAATTATGCAACTTTAAACAAATTCTAGTGTGATGTACAGAAACTTTTTTGCTTCTTAGTTATATAGTTAGAATAAATAATTTGCCTAAATATTGTGTAATATGTATATTAGATATATAATATGTATATAGATTTATAAGAAAGTTCTGTCATTTTTATGATATAGTAGTTGTATGTTTTGATTTTCTATTACTGCTTGTCATTTTTTAGTGGCTTATTTGAACTTTTTGAATATAAATTTTTATTTGTGTTATAAAATATGCATTTAATGATATAAAAAAATTAAACAGGACATGCGACTATAACATATTTTCTACGCATTAATATTCGAATATTTTAATTTTTATGAAAATTAACTAAATGGCACCTATTTAAAGTTGATGTATCGAATTTTTACGAAAAATCGAATGTTAATGCCTAATTAATATTATAATAAAGATATATGCAAAATTTTACAATAATTGGTCGATTCGATCTCGAGATATCCTGCACACCGTTTTCAGAAACATAGTTTAAAGTAAAACGCGTTTAAAATTTCGGAACTTTTCATTAGTCTTAAATTCTTGCAATAAAGTGGAAGAATTGTTGCATCAATTAAAGATTTATCGTTTAATTACATACGGTCCAAAGAACTTTCTTGCAAATCGAATAGAAATATTAAAGTTCTTTAATATTAAGATAAAATCAATACAATTCTAACGATTCGATATAAAATTGAAATGTATAAATACCTTTATAGAACAAAAAAGATATCATCTTTAGAAGTTGTGACAGCATTTATAGAAAGAGCAAAAGAGGTGAATGGAATACTAAATGCAGTAGTTGAGGATAGATATTCCGAAGCTCTAGAAGAAGCTAAAGAAGTAGATTTACTTTTACAGATATTAGAAAATACTGATTCGATAAAAGAAAAAAAACCATTTTTAGGCGTTCCTTTCACAACAAAAGAAAGCAATGAGGCTAAAGGTAATTTTATTGATATTTCTACCTTTTATGCAGTAATTAAATGTGTTTAAAATATTGTGCATGTTGCAAGATATGTATAATTGAAATTTTGCTATTTTTTAATAATTATATTTAAAAAATGATAACTACTTAATAATTAACTTATAGCTAGGTATATTGTATAATGAGGTATAAAATAAAAATAAAGCGATGAAAATGAAAATAATAATTTGTCAATTCAAATCTATTACTATGCCACTTGCCAATACCACGATACTTGGTCCTACCCTAGTTTTTAAACATTCTGAACTTTTAGAGAGTCCAGAGATTTAGAGATCTTTCAGACTTACCCCCAAATTCGAGGATGATTTTTCATTTTTCTCATTTTCCGCGTATAAAAGAAAAATCCTTATCTTTCTATCTACAAGTAACGTCTAAACTCCCTTTTTTTTCCTGTTAGAATACGCGAGCTTAATTCATTCCTAACGTAACGAGTTTCAGAAAAAACTAGTATAATTTACAGCAAGTCAATAACGGTGAAAAAATTCTCGAATTCTTTTTTATCGTATTTATTTCCAATAATTATTTAGATATGTTGCACACGATGGGTTTAACAAGTCGATGTAATTATCGCTCTAAAGAAGACGCAACAGCGATAGGTTTCGTGAAAGATGCCGGTGCAATTTTGATAGCAAAGACAAATATTCCTGAATTAAATTTGTGGACCGAGTCAAGAAATAATATATACGGACAAACATGTAATCCATATGATACGACTAGAAATGTTGGTGGAAGTAGTGGCGGTGAAGGAGCAATTACCGCTGCCTGTGGAAGCGCATTTTCCATTGGTAGTGATATCGGTGGTTCTACTAGGATGCCTGCCTTTTTTAACGGAGTATTTGGATTCAAACCAACTGGAGGTATTTATATTTTACTATATTACACTAAATATCGCGAATATTATCATCGCGTTCAGTATTCACTAATTCAGTAGTTAACACTAGGTTTACGGACGTTTTTGAATACCTATCTTTACGGAGATCCGTCAGATTTACGGGTAAAGAAAACTACGCATTTTATTAAAAAATAATACCATAAGTTTAATTTAAAAACAATTACGATATTAACAAATTTAATATAAGTTGATTAAATCTATTAATATTGTATAATTGAAACAACTCACCCGTCAAATTGACGGGTCCCTTAAATCTAGTGTTAATACACAATTTGTTGAATAAATATCGTATATCGTTGATATATTAGTTTTAATGTTAATTTTCATTTATTTTAATATACAGATCACTTTATTATTACTATAAATTACTCTTATTTCGCGTTGTAGCATTTACTCTAGCAAAAATGGCCCAAGCGTGCCCATGTTGTGCTCTCACTCACTCTTAAACTGAAAAAATATACTAAATTTAAAACCCGGCCAGCTCATCATCCCTACATTCGCATTAATAGCAAGATATTATTAATAAAGTATATTATTAATAATTAATAATTAAAAAGTATAAGAATAACTTTTTATTTGTGCTTTTATCTTTTTATATAAAATAATCATTCGCGAATAATTGCTGTTTGATAATTGAAATGATTGAAATAAGATTAGGTTTAACTGAAAAGAAATACAAATTTTTAGGTTTAACACCATTGAAAGGTATTGGTTTTCGACAAAAGGTTTATTATACCGATTCAATGGCAGAGGTAGGTCCGATATGTAGGAAAGCTGAAGATTTAGGACCTCTCTTGAAAATTGTAATTGGAAAAAAGATATCATCGCTTCCTTCGTCCGCTTTTGACATGGAAGTAGATATAAAAAGTCTTAATATATTTTATCAAGAAAGTTCAGGTGATATAAGAGCAAGTAGGGTAAATGGCGAAATGAGAGCTGCTCTTTTACAAGCTGCAGAACATTTTAAAGAAATTACTGGATCTGCGACAAAAGTAAGTTTCAAAAATTATACATAGTTACACAATTTTATCGCCATGTGTTACATTTATTTAATGTTTTATTAATTTTATTCTAAAGTTATAATAGTTAGAATACGTAAGGGATTCTTCGCGTTGTAGCGATTATAGCAACGAAATAAACAAAACAAGAATTTAAACTGATAATCTAGGTTTAGATTAAAAATTTCTATAACGATGATCATGAATTCGTATAAAATATTTATCCATCTTAATAGGTGGACAAAATTCAGTATACATCCTATTTTTCTTTTCTACGTTTATCTAATATTTTTTTCTATTTTACTACAAATTCGTCACTTGCGGTTGCTACATTTCTATTTATAAATTACGAAGTATCTATCAATCAAAGACAGATTAAATTAATCTCACGATTTTTATGCTTTATATTTAACTTTAAAATTCGATGTATATTTGTATTACAGATAAAGATACCTGGTTCTGAGTATAGTTATCGATTATGGAGATTTTGGATGACACAAGAGGATTTTGATTTCAACTTAAGCATAACAAACGAAAAGGTAAAAATTTGTATGTTTTTTTTATATAATCTANCTCACATAGTTTATATATATATATATATATCATAATTGTTTAAGAATACATTTTATTTTAATAAAATTTGAATTCTACAATTTACATTTTACAATTTATTTAATACATTTACGAAAGTTTGGGAACAGTAATACCAAATTCTTATAAAACTTGAATATTGTTCAATCGTTCTTTGTTGTAAATGGTTTGTACTTTTGCATTTGGATATACAACTTAATCCGCTAGAAGGACTACCGTCGCAACGCTCTTTATTTTGATTATTTTTTATTATTTCTTTGCTAATCATTATTACTCTACGAATAATCTTTACAAAAGCAATGATTTTTTTAATGTATTATATTTTTTGCAGTATCGTACGAGTGCTCTTATCGAAATATCAAGATTATTAACTGGAACTTCAGAATTGACATTAGCTGCAATCTTAAAATTAATCGACGGAGATTTATTACCCAAAGAAGATGCTGTATGGGCAACGGATATAACTAATCGCATGAAAGAATATTTGGTGGTAAGGTTTTATTTAATATAATTTTATAAGTTAACATACTTTGTACAATAAATAGCTTAACGATAGAAACAAATTCCATTCGATTTCTTCTATAATTAACATTAAACTGAAACATACGATAACATTCGAATAAGTATGAGACACGATACACTTGGTTAATATTATCGTTAATATTATATAATATAAGACTATAAAAATTCATCGACGTTGAATATTAGAATACGGAAACTTTAATCTATAACAAATTTTCTATATAATTCTGCTAAACTTGCTTTAAATAAACAATGTTGGAAATAATATAAGTTTAATTAATTTTAGTTTTAAAACTATACGTTTAATAACAGTTTTCATTTTTATTTTCAGAATAAATTGGAAAATAATGGAATATTATTTTATCCATCTTCACCTTTCCCTGCTGGTTACCATTATACAGCTTATTTAAGACCATTTAATTTTGGTTATTGGTGCCTTTTCAATGTTTTGAAGTTTCCAGTTTGTCAAGTGCCTCTGGGTCTAGACAAGGATGGATTACCTATTGGAATACAAGTAAAGAAATTATATTTCAATTATTTTTAGTGCTTTTTACATATAAACAAAAGTTTTTGTCTCTATGTTATCCCGCTATCTACCTGCATGTAAATAGAGTACGGAGTCGCGCAAAAAATGTGTAGTAATCGTACGACGTGAAATTTTATAGCAACAACAACATATTACCAATGTATTATATATTCTTTTTATTTCGGTACATGCTATCAAATAATTATAATTACATGACCGTAGATACGGGACCCCTACAAAAATATAATTTATACCTATTTTTTTAAACAAGTCCTCGTTGTTATATTTCTTTTTAGTTGTACTCGATATTTCTCTTCTCCCATTCACTACCAGGAAAAATTACGTCTTTCCCTAAGCAACAAGATTTTATTTAAAAAAAGAAAAAAAAACCATGGAATTTCAAAAGTAAATAATTTACTAAAATTGCAATTGTTTTGTTTAAGGTTGTAGCAGGGCACTATAATGATCATCTGTGTGTGGCTGTGGCAAGAGAATTGGAGAAAGCGTTTGGTGGTTGGATTCCGCCGTCTTAATCTGTTTTATCGTGATTAATCTGGTATCGGTACACGATTTAAGGGCGATTTATAACTGCAATTGCTATCGTGGTAGCGATAAAATAGCTTGTACTATATAATATTTCTTAACAGATTATAGATTAAGTAAGGATAATTTTTATTCGTAAAAGTAAGATTTTCTGGTTATGGAAGGATATGTCAAGGTAATTTTCATCGTCAAATACGTTTTTTATTACTTATTTAGACTTACATATAGTTTGTAATTTGTAATTTGTAATTTGTAATTCCTAATTTATAATTTGTAATTTGTATTGTTACGCAACAATGTTTATTGTAACAACGAGACAATTGATATTAAAAATCTTCAAGTACACGATTTAAATGTTAATAATAAAATGTACTATGGTCGCAGTTAGAGTTATCCTTAGAAATATCTGACTCGATGTGTAAGATGATGTGTCATATATGTGTAATATATAGTGTACTGTCTTATGTTACACTTCTACTTCTACTCTATTTGTATGGTATTTTTATATACGAAGTTTTTAAATTGAACGTCCGACAGTCTCAAAATAGGTTTTTATCTGTTCCACCAGGTATGCGAAGACGGTAATCCGTCGATCTCCAGATCGGATTGCCCTTCGTCTGAGTCGGACGCGTCGCCCCACTTGGCAATAATGTCGTCCAGCACGCGAATAGATTCTTGTATGCCGACGCGGGAAAGTTCGTTCGAAAGTGTTGAGGTACCAAACGGAAATTTGCCGTATATGTCGACCAAGAACTGTAGCGCTGATCTCTTTTTAAGAACAGAACTGTTCAACCTGGTCCTATAGAGACACCATTCCCTTTGAATGTTCCTTTGAAAAGGTTCGATTGCGTCTCCTATGAATTCGCCGATTAATCTCTTGTCTTCCTGTGGGAACTGCAATGCGTCCAATCCTATGTCGAATATTAGGTACATCGCCTTCTCTGCCATTGCGTGGCCCTTGCGAGCGGCATTCGGGCTATTATAACTGACGTTTATTAGTTCTTCCAAATTACGGATTAGTGCTAGTTTCAATTGAATAGTGGACATCACAGTTGAGGATAGCGAATCTATTCGAATACATAGAATGATTAAAAAGGTAACAGTTCTTTTTGAACATTTTTATTTGTAAATAGTCATCGAGTAATCGTATAAGCATTTCTCGAAATGTAAAATTGTGCAAAAGCCTTCATTTTCAAGATATTTTGATTTAAAGCTTTGTACTTACCTAATAAATGAATTATTTGTCAATTTTTAGTAGAAGAAATTGTGAGGTAAATCGTTTTGGGCGGTTAATTAGAAAGCTTGTAAGGTTGTAGGTTTGAATTCCCGCTGTTTCACTATTTTTTTCTGTTTTTCATACAACTCTGAAATGAATAACATTTTATTTATTTTTACATTTAACGTTAATCCTATATGACATCAATATTAATTGCAAAACAAAAAAACATAAACTTTTAATATAGAAAATAGAAATACGGTAATAAAATAGCAGTATATGCTGCATTATTTTTTTTTATCTGATTATTATCAGGTGAATTCTGTGTTAATCGTTGAAGAACAAAATACTTGTTTCCAAAACGGAGGAAAGTTAATATAATCCATAATAAAGACAATATATTTTCAATGAATTCGAGTTAAACGATATCGTACAACTTACTTCTTATTCCTTTCTCTTATTTCTCTGCTTGTTAGTTATTACTTGCTTACTACTTTTTCACGACTGCACTTTATTTTATTACATTGCTAATAGTGGAGTGGTAAGAAGATAAGAAAAGATAAGAAAGATATTCTAGGGTAAATCTTTATTTCATACAACGATTCCTGTGTAACCCATATACTAATGTTTTTAGCTTAGGCCAATCAGTCACGTGATTTTTGTTACCAGTAACTGCATTATTTACAAAATGTCGTTAGTATACATTTGTAAAAGTGTGAAAAAATATTGTAAGCAAGAACTTTGATACATAATTAGTGAAAATGTGCGAATTATAAAATATATAAAATGTCTGAAAACGTTGTCAACGTACGTAAAAAAAGTATAAAAGAAGAGCTTCGTATTACGATGAAACTAAGGAGGTTATGTTGTTTTACAGTTTTGCAAAAACAAAACTAAAGTTAGAAACACGTGTGAACATTGAAGATTATAAACTAAATAAGTATGATAAGACTTGGTACGATGTTTGATAACCGAGAAATTGGAAAACGAATACGACGGTTAATTGATGGAAATTACTCATGTCGTAAGATACTCATATTATTTATCATATGTGGTGGAATATTTTTATATTTTGGTCCATCTTTTGTACAGTGGATTCTTTCTTCCACTAGAGAATCAACACAAGGTAAGAAAAGTAAATTTCAATAATTTCAATAATCAACAATCTTTTCCTACTTTCATTTTGAAATGTATAACATCAATTTTGTATGTAGAATAAATTATATAAGTGGAATAGGTTATAATTATATTTTTTATTAATACAATAATTATAAGAATACTTAGATACATTGGCAAAATACAAATGCATTTTTATTTTTAACTGAAATTTACATTGTCATTTGCGTGCATCATTTTTCAAAGACAGATGAAAGTATTTCATGCACCATAAAATTCATCCAGATTTTGTATTTTAAAATGTACCTTAGGATATAGCAGATTCCATTTTATGTTGTTCTTATAAAACTAAACCTTTGGCTAAATAAATAAATAGCTAGTTAATGTGAAAATATATAACAAACCATATTAAATTGCTTTATTCCACAAGCAAGCAATGATAATGTTTACAAATAATACTGACATTTTTCATATGATCATTCAATGATTCAACAAATTTAAGACAGGCCAAAGGTTTAGTTCCAGAAATGAGAAAATACTTTGCCAATGAATACTTGTGTCCATAAAGAACCCATATATTTTTTATTATAGTTTTTGTAATTGTAATATATACAATACTTTTGATGTAGAACACTTTTATGGCAATGTAAATTAAAATTCAAATGTACTTGAAAATGCTGAAATTTATTAGTTGAACATCTTATGTATAATTTTTATGTAGTCTGTTATTATTATTATATCCTGTATCAGAGTTCACGAATATTGGCTAATTATGGATACTTATAGAGTAGAGAATAAAGAGAAACTTATTCTTATTAGCCTGTATGGGGTAATAAATCCCAAACAAGCTTACATACTGTGCAAAGATGAGGAGATGACTAGCATGGCAGCACAAGTTCAAAAGATGTATTCAATTCACTCTGCCATACTACAATTTTACTATGTGCTGATATAGTAGTAATTAAGATACTTATTACATTAGCATTGTCTTCATTTTTTTGTTAAACATTAATATTGATTCTGTATCTACGCCAATGTCTTATTGCAATCTTTCACTTGGTTTCATGTATTTCACGTTACGATGTAGTTGTGACGCTTCTCGTATGACCATAATGAAAATTCATGTACAATATCTTTTTAGCATATTCTACAGTTATTCCTCTCACCAGCCATCTCCTCATTTTTGCATAGCACTCGACGAGTAGAGTTGTCGAACTTTTAAGATAAGTATCAAAATAAGAGAAATATGTATATTTTGATTCTGCCATCGAGCTCATAAATATAGTAAAATGCTTAAGGAAAAAAAAAACATTAGTCGAGTGGCATATTAAAAAATACTCTTTAGTGACCTGGAGTGTCTAATATTCGCAAACTCATATATACATATTTTTATATTTTTGTATAATAACATAGTTTATTCTTATAGCAATCGAGGATCATTGTATGAATGAAAGACTAGCTCCCTTTCATTTAGATATTGAGGAGTACAATGTAAATGTCCTTCATAACCCACCAAAGGCCGGAGAACATCGTTATTTGCCATATATTGGGAATGGAATATTTGGAATTCCAATTTTACCAGAAGCTTTATTATACATAAAACGAGGACGAGCATTGTCGTTGCCTGTACAGTGGCAACCACTAATTTCCCATCCTTTGCTCAAAAGCAGTTTTTATCGTGAAGCTACAGTTACTCACTTTATAAATGGGATTGTTTATCGTTATCTGTGTCTCAGAGAAGGATATTACATGGAATTTCAATATTATGCTCATAGGATACTTGATTCAATATTAGTACAGGATATAAAAATAACTAATCCACTGTCACTTCCTCAAAATGTACCACTGAAACCACAGGTGTCTACTCATTGGAGTAATTACCGCATAGAAGTGATCAAGTACTTATTCGATTATTTTGTTTATAACACAGTAACCATTTAGGTTAATGTATTTGCGAAAATAATATGATATTATAGAAGGCCGTATAAATCATTCGTTAACATAACGTGTTTACCTTTTCGAGCAGATTTATCATATTAATAAATTATCAAAGTAAGACTTTTTATTACCTATGCAAGCAAAACTTCAATACAAGTATTTCCCACTTTTATGATTCTATCGATAAGTTCTTCGATCAATTTCAGTATTTAAGAGATGTCTGATAGGAAAAGGAATTTGTTTCAAAGTCTCTTTTTCTTCCTGTACGCGATTTTAAGATAATATATCGCTATAAAATCGATGGAAGGAAAATTGCGGTGGCATAAAATTAATCAAGTTTAAAAGTAACTTACTCTTAAACGTTGAATCAGAAATTTGTAGAGATCTGGTAAAAAATAAATCACGTGAAAGTTGTAAGAACTATAAAGATATCTGCACAGATTGAAATATATTACGATACATGAATTAATATTTATTTTTAAGTTTCGTGACGGAAGTTTCAACGTTCGAAATGTGGCATTAATACCAAAGATTTAGTTTCAGACTGAAACCGAGAAAATCTCGATAAATCTCGGAAAACGTTATTTATATTTAATTTTATTGTTAAATAATTTTTATAATCATGCGGTTTACTTACTTACTTTTGACCTTAATAATACAAAATTAGAAAATTTCTTTCCATCAATTATCCATCTCTTTTCCTGTTTTCATTTTTCTTTTTAATTTGTATATTTTTCTTCTTAATTTTATATGCCTTCCATATTTCTCTCCTCGTCCTATTATTGATAATATAATAATACCGATGTGAGAAGGTAGATATTTTCATAAATATGTTTTAACACCAGCATTAGTTAACAGTTTTTGAACTTTCATGAAACTTAAGATACAATATGTATATAAATAGTAATATTTTATCGTTAGCTTAGACCAAATATAGAGGAATTTTGATTAATTGGCTTTATTTTTCATCCAATTTATTTTTCCACCCATTTATTTTTCATCCAGATGAACTTTTTATTCTTAACAAATGCGTCTCTCTTTGCATACAAAAATCAAACTAAATCAAATCGAAGACAAAACCAAACTAAACTAAACAAAACATTTTTTTCAAAATTCAGATGTTTTAGTTTTTGGCACTCATGATTTACAATAAAGATCTGCCTCGTCTCTGTCCTTCCTAGTTAAAAAGATAGAACACGTGTGATATTTTTAATTTTCAGGCGACAATTTCATCTTAACGAGATGAATGAATTCCTTTTCTAGTGTAATAAATGTTTCGGAGTGCGAAAATATATCGTCTTCATCGTTACTTTCATTGCAATTTTCTTGGTCAACAAGGGATCACTTTTATTTTATTTTCCATTGCTTATTTCTGCTTATTAGATTCATTGATCATAATAGATCTCTTAATTTCTGCTACACTTTTACCATTGTCCATCTTACGGTGTATCTTCTGTTTAACTTAAATTCGTACTACTATAAGTTTTCTTTTCGATGTCACTATAGACGAGTATAATATCTTATGCGTATAGCATTAATTTCATAACACAATATTAACAAAGATGCGAAATGTCTCTACTTATTTTGATAGTAGAATGCAGAAAGAGGAAAATATACTGTTTTTATAATAGAATGTTCGAAAAGTGAAATGTTTGGATACCGAAAAAAGTTCCGCTATTCCGCTGCTTCAAAACCTATTTCTAGCCATTTTAATTAAACAAAAATTTCAATTGTAAATTATATAATCTCAGAATTTCTAAATTTGTATCAGTGCTAATTTCTACTTATTTAACGTTACGTAATTGATTCAAAGGGAGCATTCGCAAAATGAGTGCATTTTTCGCCCGATTTTGATCCTCGTGATTTGAATGAAATTTTGTGGTAAACAAACGACAAACTTTACATTGAGCACATGTGCAGTTTTAAAGATACAGAAAGTCAAAGTAGTAGGTTCATTTTTGCTTAGTAGACGAGTGAATTCCTTTCAAAACAACTCTGGAATTTCTCTCCTGCTTTATTTGCCAGGTATAACATTGCGTTTGCTTTTTTTTTTTTAGGGAATTCGTTATTGGTAGGTTGTATTCTATATTTGTCAATTGAATTTTTACTTGATTATTGCTCGTTATAATTAAAGAGTTATTGTTTCGGGCTATTACATCTGATAATAGTTTAGCTGGCGCTATATTTTCTGCTCCATTTATAAAAATTGGAGGAGATTTTGGAGGACCTATACGTTTGATTGTCTGTTTCTTTGCTCTGTCGGTTGAACGGTTGATGTTGACTTCTGTTTCTTCGTACAGTTAATTCCTCTTTCTGGATTTGTTCTATTACGTTCCTCGTGTTTTGTTATTAATCATTTCTTCTGCTCCGAGGAGGAGGTTTTAATTGATATTTTCTTTGATATTTAAACGTTACAGACTATCTTAAACTTTTAGACCAGGTTTACTGATGTTTATCTCTCATTAAATCACGTAATCAAGGAGCGAAGAATTTATTCTCCGATTTTCAAAATCTATCATTTATGTTACATATAAAAATTGTTACTAATACAATTTTTAATCTTTGATTAGTCCTGAATTAACATCAACCACCTCGAATAGCTTAAGATAATAAGTAGCATTGAAAACTATTATATTAACTAAAGACTCGGAGTTTGATTCACTAATATAGAAATTATCATTACAGCCTGTTCGTCGATGTGGCAACTTTAACCTTTTGTATCTCCAAAACTAATCATATTCTAAATGCAAAATAATTTTGGTTTATTACCTTTCGTTTACCACAAAATTAAACCCGAAATACCGAGGAGTCAAAAAACGAAAGTGGGCAATTTTTGCGGATGCTCTTTCGATTGTAAACGTTAGTAAGATAAACGAAATACTTGGGCAATCGACGTTAAAAATAACCTTCGTTTAAAAAAAAAAACTTCTTTTTTTTATAATTATTTGTTCAGAAAGATTGCGCGTGTATATACATATTTGCAATTATTTAAACCATATGAGTTAATCTATACAATATCATATTTTATATTCATACGTGTATATACATATTATAACACTAATATTATTATACGTTATTGTTTATATATAACTGTATATTTTGTTCAGAATTCCGGGACAAAATGTTATACACGAGTACAACCTAATTTCGGGGTTTATCCCGTTATCAAGCTCAAATAAGGTTGTGACAATATCTATAATTTATAAAACACCACCGAGAATGTTACAAATTAATGCAAGAAGTTCTTCGAAATTAAAAATTTTGACAAGCATACAGTATAGCGAACCTATACTCGTGGAAGAACATCATATTCAGTATGAAATAACAAAAAGAAAAGCCATAGAAGTACGTATAAGTTACAAAGGGATGGAATTTTATTACTCTCTTTAATTTCCCGTAATTTTGTCACAGGCAATTAAAAAAGCAATTAGCCTTCAGCATCAAACTTTGAAAGAAGATCACGTTAATCTTTGGCAAAGTTACTGGTATACAGGCTTTAGAATAAGCGATTCTAAAGCTGATGGTGCATTAAATGGGCACAAAATAAATTCTACCATATACTACGTATTGTCTCAAATTTCAAAGGGTGTTCCGGATGTGGAAAAAAATGTAGCCATGAACGAAGGTTGTTATCGCGGACACCATACTTTGTAAGTGGCGCAGAGGCTCTTCCAAATACTTTTCTGCTGAAACTTATTTTAATTTCTCTATCGTAGAGACGCTCCACGATTATGGAAAGATACTTCCTCTATCGACGCTGTGAACAATGTAGTCGAAGCGTGGTTAATAACATTAGAAAAACAAGGATGTCATCATTTAATGATCGGTGATCCTGTAGCTGTGCAACAAGCTATCGTTTTAAGCCTTGGCAGTTTACGTTTTAGTAATCAACATCTCGAATTTAATATTGACCCGCAATATCTTCATCGAGATTACTTGTTTAGGTATTGTATCAAAATATTTTCATAGAACCAACACAAATTCTATTGCCATATATAATATAATTATAATAATTATATGTATTATATATAATAATTTGTTTTAGGAGAATAAGTTATGGCAATGTAACACATTTAAATATATCAGTAACAGTTGGAGAAGATAACCGTGCAATCTTAAGAGTAGCTTTGGACAAGAGTGATAGTATTTACTTTGGCTGTGATGCTGGTTGTTTAAGCTCACCAGTTTCGTTAAGTCAATCGTATGCAAAAATTCCAGTAAAATTAACAAAACCATTGACAGCCATATTATACATAACATCTGATTATCAACATATGCAAGATCTACGAAATGCTTTGCATGTACACGCCATAGATGATGGTTAGTATGTATAAATAAATAAATATGTAGTATCTCTCTCAAAAAATAATAAAATCTATTATATATTACGATATTTTTATAGCTCCAGCGCATGATCATCTTGTAATGGCATTACATAAACATGGGCATCAATTAGGAGGATTACCAACACTTTTTTGGATCAGCATATGCTTTCTTATAATCGTATTTCATTTGTTTCTTTGTAAACTTATTATTAACGAATATCATGGTCATCAAGATAAACAGAGAGTAAGATATAGTAAATTATGATATTCACGTTGCGTATATGTGCATATATACGTATGCATATACATAAATGTTAATACAAAGATAACCCATTATATGCGTAAATTAAATTACAATGTATAGACCTACAGTGAATTCTGATGAATATTTTTAATATTATATAGTTGTCTTTCTATTCTATTTATAAAATATTTTCATCAGTTGTCATGTTTCGTCATTATTATTGTTATCCTATCATTATCACTATCATCTCCATTGTCATTATTACTAATACTATTATCATTACTAATATTATTATTATTATTATTATTATTATTATATATTATGCTACAAAGTATGAAAATATATAGAGAGTAATATGTAATTCGTAATACGAGCAGAAAGAAAGTAATTTTATGTGATAAGAAAAATAAGAAATTTGTTTCAATGATTTTTCATGTGTAGCTTTATTTTCAAGAAAATCAATTTTGAAGGAATAATACATTCCGGACGTATGATGCTCTTTATTCGTATTTGTATTTATAAACATTGCCAGTCATATAATTTTGGAAATGCAGCAAATAATATAAAAATTTAATATAAAAAATAATATATACATATTGCTAGTCTATT
>NIJG01000099.1:125768-178307 GCA_002201625.1 Euglossa dilemma | reverse complement strand
GGACATTAAATATTTTTCTAACTGTTATATTAAATTATTACCATACCTTTACTAAATCGTATACGTTCCAAGGATTGTACGCGCGATTTTTTTTTACTCGGTACCGGTCGAAGCAAGTACGGTAGTGTACGCGATATCGCGAGTGCGTTATGAAAGTGTTGGAAAAGAAGAAATGTTAACATCGCTGGATTGACGACGTGCCAAGAGGAGGACCGAGTGACGCTGATGCCAGGACGAAGGCGACAATCAACCCAGAGCTGCTTTAATACGAAGAAGAGGTCAACGATCGGTAAGTCGCATGTTTATGATTCCTCTGGTTACCCATCATGTCGTAGGACAAATTGTCCCGAGTCGACCTGCCAAAAGGAGGACCGAGTGATGCTGATGCCAGGACGAAGGCGACAATCAATCCAGAGCTGCTTTAATACGAAGAAGAGGTCAACGATCGGTAAGTCGCATGTTTATGATTCCTCTGGTTACCCATCATGTCGTAGGACAAATGGTCACGGGTAACTGGTTGTATTTCATTATTTTCATAACTTGCATTGTATATACGAGTGCTAATGTACTAGTGTACACTCGTGCAATATATATTTCTATGATTTATTCGTTGGATCAGTCTAGGATTTTCTTGTACATCGCGTACGAGAATCTCGGTTGAAAATATTTCCAATTCTTACATATTATTTATATTAATTCTTTTATATTATTTCGAATCCTATTTTTGTCACTATGCTCGCTACTTCGCTTCATTACAACTCGTGGGAACTTTTCATTTATACACATTCGTGTAATATTACTGTGCATACTCTGCACATTGTATTCGTGGGTTCACCGAAATTCCTCGAAATTCGATGTATCCCGATCAGGAATTAAAACTTTATCCTCTTTTGATATAACATTTAAAAAAAACCAAAATCACGAGAAATATAATACTATTGTTACGAGGCTTAAAGCGCCATAAGAGGCAGCTCGCGTGTCGTATTGGAAAAGTTAAATATTATTACATATCACAATAATAAAAGGCAGCTCAGCTGTTTTTTTCCATTATTTTCGCGACACTTAAAGCGCCATAACAGGCAGCTCGGGTGTCGTATTGAAAAAGTTATATATTATTTCATATCACAAATGTAACAATTTGTGATCGTTTCATTTATATTTACTATATTTTATAATTTATATTGAAATTTATTTTCTGATTTATATTCTTTTATATATTCTACTATGTTTTGTATCATGCTTTGTACTATATTTTTCTGTTGTTTTCAGGTACGGGTCTCGTTTGCGTAGCCACCTCCACGTGGTGAGACCTGGTAATTGGCATCGTTTGTCAAAGATGTATTTCAATATTCGTCTGAATAAATTTTATTTGGTAAATTTTGGGTTAATGTAATAATTTCATCTTTGACAAACGATGCCAAGCTAAGAGCTACGCAGTACTCGCACTCCAGTCTAGCTTTCAATGGGGTACCTTCTGGTACCTTGAAAGCTAGGCTGGAATTGCGAGTACCACTTTATTTACACCTCGTACGGGGCAACGTGGGACATCGCTGGGCATTTTTGGACATGGTGCATTTGAAAATGCACGTTCGGAATAGAAAAAAGAGTATTGATCGTATTAGAACGCATTCTTCTCGACACAGTGATACAAAAAATTTCACACCCTATATCTTGAACTATTTGCACCAGAAACGAAAGAAATCTACCTATCCCGTTACAGAATATTCCTCTCGACACTGTTAGACGAAAAACTTTTTATAAGAATCTGAAATCTCCAACTACCTAGCATATTACACGACTGGTACCTATCACTCGTTATATTATAAAAATGTATTGCTAAAATCGAGAAAAAGCTCTTAAATCTAATAGGAAACTGTCTTATCTACTCATATATAATAATAATAAGGAATTCTATTCAATAATACTAATAAACAATAACCAGGTGTAATCAAAGATCTAAATCTAAGAGCTATAAATCACTCCCGATTTTGCATTCACAGATTTTCACTCACGGCTGGCATTTCACAGATTTGCATTCAACCACTTTACTTAGCCGATTCCATGGTATATTATCATCAAAGAAATATTGGCAGTTGGAAACTTTGAGCTTAGTAATGTTCTATGAATATCGTAAACTTGTGTTCATTAGTGTTTGTAAATATATATTTTATCAATTGCAAGAATTAAGATATCGATCAGTGATAATATTACCTTATGAAACGTTTTCAGTAGACATTGAAATTTTCACTTCGACGCGGGAGAGTATTCCATTACGTGTTACCGATTTGTCATCGCTATGAAGTTGACTGCGATTGAACAAGCTAAGCGAGTTAACGCGGGAGGATACTTCATTTTTGAAATAGTCAAAATAGTAATAAAATAAATGTATGAATAAAATATTGGTGGTATGTTATAATATATTATAATACATATTAAATAATATTATATGTTACATAAAGTATGTGTGTGTAACATGAAAATCTGATTTTATATTGAATGAAGCATTGATATGTAATTCCAATAAATATTATGTGTGAACATTTTTGTTTTTATAATAAAATCTTACACTCATGACTGCTTTTTAATATGACAAAACTGTTATTTTAGAATATAATATTACGAAAATAGTTAAAAATCACCAAAAAAATTAACATTAGCCACTAATAATGTGAAATTAATTACATTCTTAAAAAGAAAAATTTAAAAAATATTGTAAGATATTATGTATTTCAATTCTTGTTTCCTTATAATTAATAAGAACAAAAATCCATCAAAAATATCATCTACTTTATTAGAAATATATATAAAAATACATTATTTATTAAGAAACGATTGACATTTTAATACTAATGGAGAAAAATTATCCAATTTGAGTTTTTATACAAATAAAATTTTGTATCACATTAATTGCTCACCATATTTAGTTTGATTATATATATCATACTAATCAAAATTCATATTATTACGTCGTTCAATGTCTTTAATTTCTAACATATCTGTTTTAAGATGTAATTTCATTATTTCTCTCCAAATATCCATTCTGTGTTGCTCATTGTCGATTCCAAGTCTCAATAAAATATTTTCATTTATCCTTAATAAAACTCTTCCAGTGATATCGTGCTTGAAAATACATAATATTGATCATATACTTAATGTTAAGAAAATGAACATACAGTTGATGCTATATGCTTTCATGTATTTACTTCAATTATATACTCACATATAAAAACTTTTCATGGTATAATTGATAATAATCACTACAATGCCTCCTCAACCATTTTTGTACATCTAAGACATTCCACAGGTAAACTGGACGTGGTCTAGCAGTTTTATTCTGTAACATTTTATACATTTATAATTGGTATAAACTAAATTTCTGTATCTTTAATCAATTTATTTCTTTCCAATTCAAATATGCATAACAAAAGTAAAATTTATCAAACTTCAATAATATTATTATTATTTTAACAATTATAGCACTATGACAATAGAATTAACATACCTTTGGTTTACTAGTAGAATTAACTACTTCTTCTACCATCGTATGTAAAATTCAAAATATGAAATTATAAAAAGCATAAGCAGATTATAAATATCTAAAAGTAGTATGCAAAGTCAGAAAAAATTGTTGATAATATTCGTTAATGTAATTAACGAACATTCGTTTCCTTTTATCGGTACAATCATAAAAACTGTTCATTATTAAATTGCATTAAAGCGTATTATAGAAAAACTAGACGAGAAAATTTGGAATATTTTCTTTTGCAACTGAAATTACTTCTACTCTTTGTACTACTGTATAAAATTTCTCCATTTTATCACTATCTAGTATATACACTTTAAACTGCTGCACACATTATGTCACTAGAAATTAGAACATGTGTAAAGTTGCATCTTGAAATTGTTCTAAATTCATATTACATACGACATGCAAATATGAAAAAAACAATTCTACATTCAACTTCTAAACATTTAAAAACAAAAATTTTATTTACAAAATTTCATAACTGAGGAACTTAATTAATGCTTAGTAATATATTACCGACCATTTTACCCTTTTNATAATTACAAATGTTTAAAATATGTACTATTTAAAAATATAATATTCTAGAATATTTCAAATTTTATATTATAGTATTATATTACCTTAATCTAGAATTTTCTTTTGAATTAATTTTCCAATTGCCAAATATTACTCATGTAGCTAATGTAACTAATACTTAAGATTAGTTAAAGAAATAGTCCAAAATTAGCGAAAATTTAAAACGCGCGAATAATACGTTTTAAACATGATTTTGAACTAAATGCTAACATAAGCGGAAGTACACTGATTTGACTCATCAACGTCGTGTAATACCACTAAACGTTGTTTCCGACCTTTCGTCTGTAGTTAACGAAACAAAATGGTAACTATTTCTTATTTATCATTTATAATTCCCTGAGTTTATGATATTGTACATATTGTATGTTTATAGTACATATGTTATTAAAAAAATAGTACGAAATATAGTTTTGTATGATATAGTTAATATCAACAACGACGTATTTGTGAAATATCAAAGTGTTGAGTGATGGCGGACCATGTGGTTGTCATATTATATATTTTTCAAATGTTATCTGTTAACAAATTATATTTTATAAAAGTGCAAGGCCAAAAATATATTAAAATACAGTATTTATTGTTTTAATATCCAATTCCTTTGTACGATAGAAGATGTTTATACTTAACCTTTATGTGTATTAATAATAATAGTTAAAACATTGAAGGATAATACTAATATAATTAGCAATGAATTAACTAATGTTTTGACAGATATCAGAAATATATAATACACAATATTTGTAATACACATGTACAGTCATAATCATTGTGTGTTGTTATTACTATTAATTTAAATTTTTTATTTTTCAGACGTGTAAACGCAGAAATGGAGGACGTGCCAAGCATGGCCGTGGTCATGTAAACCCTGTTCGTTGTACCAATTGTGCACGGTGTGTACCAAAGGATAAAGCAATTAAGAAGTTTGTTATTCGTAATATTGTGGAAGCAGCTGCTGTTAGAGATATCACAGAAGCTAGCTTTTACTCTGCGTATCAACTTCCTAAGTTGTATGCTAAATTGCACTACTGTGTATCTTGTGCTATTCACTCAAAAGTAGTTCGCAATAGGTCTAAAGCAAGCCGTCGTATTAGGACACCTCCAGTTCGTAATTTCCCCAGGGTAATTATCAAAGCTATATATTTCTCTGTCCTTAACATCAATATTTATATAGTAGCATTAATGGCTATTAAATGCTAATACACTACGTTTTTTTTTAGGATCTGCGCCAAGGCCAACAAAACAGAAAATAACTTAATATGTAAATTTTAAATAAAATAAAAAACAAACTTGATAACTGTTTTTTATTTATGTCATTTATTCTACAAGTTGAGATAAATTATTTTACAACTTTTCTATAATTTCTAAACAAGTTATTTTTTAAATTTATTATTACATGATTCAAAATTAATACAATGATAATGAACAATGTAAAAATTACATAGATTAAATTTGATATCATATATTATACTTCCTCATGAAGTACACAAAGAAATAGTACACCACAAGTGCAATCTTAATATTAGCTAACACTAACAAGTAATTAATACTTTATTAGTTTTGAAAATGTGATGTTGAACGTAAAATAAAAGTTTGTATCTAGTTTTTGCCAATAATGCATAAAATTGATAAAAATATTTTGCATATAACTGTAGCAAGAATCTCGCTATTGTTGCATTTTTTTTTTTGTAAAATTAATATACAATTAACAATAGTTGCCAAGTACATCAAAGAAATCATTTATTTGCTTCTTCCATTGCTTTTTTGAGCGTTTTTTCAAATATCTTTTTGGAATCACAAAACCCTTGTTTAGTTTTACCGAATGAATTTGGTCCAGCAGAAGTTGGTGTTTCTCTTCCAATATTTCTCATTCTCATCCTTGCTTCTGCTGGCATTTCCTCAGGTTCCTCTTCTTCATCTGCATTAAACACAGATGCCACTGTTGGCCTTTGAATTGGTGTTGCTTTGACAGTGGGTTTCTGAAACATAATTCTTGTAAAAAGAAAAAAACAAACATGTATATTTTAATTTATGTATTATTACTTACTGATGTTGAGCCCAGTTTTATCTGAATGCCCTTCTTTTGATCTGCTCCACTTTTCTTCCCAAATCCAAATGCCAGCTTCTGTTTCTTTGCATCACTCTGATTGTAATTACCAGCCTCACAACGGTCATCTGATCTAAGTGGTGAACGATCTCTGCCTCTGTCATCTCCTGTGGAGTCCTCTGCTCTGTACACACTTGACCCTGACAACGTCAAACACTGGCAAAGTTCAGATCAAGTTAAACAACATTGTATCTTTTAACCGGAAATATTTAAGCGGCATGCTTAGCAGAAGTTTCTTGTAATTCTGGACTAAATTCAAAAACAAATGAATTCAATAAATGATGACGAAGAAACAAGTGTACGTATAATATACACGACCTACGATTATTTATAATAATACGAAATGCAATATATATTTACTTGATAATTTTATTATATAAGGTTAACATTCATTCCGTTTTTACTATTGCGATGCATCCTTTGGCACATGGTTGTAGGATGCGTGCAACCAAAAATGGCACATGAAAAGTAAGAAACGAGGTTTAGAAAATAAACTACGATCTGACCATTCATTTTTCTTTTACTGTTGCTCCGTAATCAATTTTCTAAATTACATATTTAAGATTTGCTTTTTTCATGATTAAGACTGTGAACATGAAATCAATAACGAAAACAAATCAAGAATAGAGCACTCTCCATTTTCTGTAAGATACAAAGTAAATGTTATTTTACCAATTGCGACTGATACGATTATAAATAAAATGAATAAAACCTTTTCTATATTCGTCCCCTGAATTCCTCTTCGACATTTTTCTGATTTTCTTTGGACGCAATACGAAATCGACCGATCTGAAGCAGTTTAACGCCAGTAACTGCAGTATACTTCACACTAGTACTCTAGCCATATCACAAATAGGGAAATTTCAGGCAGAAAAGAACATCTAGTAATTTTCTTTTTAGTGTAGGAATAATTACACATACTCATTTTAATAAAATAACAAATTTATAAAACAAAGATGCTTCTAATTATTACCAACTAACATTAATTAGAATTTTTTATCTTAAAAGTTATCTTGAAAATATTTCTTTTATAATGTAGATTTCCTTTCCAAGGTTTCAGCTTATTGGTGATTTTATGTGACCTATATCTTCTCTTATATGTAATGATTTTTCTTTAAAAGCAACTGGTGGTAAACTATTTAATCTGTTATTGTAATTATTTATGTTTCTTATAATTATTTAAAATAATAAAATTGGTGTTATTAACATGATTATAAACAATTGAGTCTTAGTAGGACATTGTATCAATGAGTTCAAGTCATCAAATAATTGTTTGAATTACTTAATATATAATAAACTTTTTTACTGATGGAAGTAACTATAGCGATTGCATATGTATACTTCTTCTTTAATAATGTAAATATTTGATAGAATTGTATAAAATTACGTTATAATTATTAATAATAGCACTTACACTTATTATTTGATACTTCTTCCTTTGTTAGACACGAAATAAAATCTTTTTCAAAATGAATTTTTAATTATATTATAATGTTTTTATAAATGTGTGTCTGTAGTTGTTAACACGAGTACCTTGTTAACTTTATTAACATTAATAAAATAAAATTAGCAGACATCGTTGGATAACTTAAGAAAACCAATGAAAATATGTTGGGAAAAGTAAATAAAGTATATAAAGTGATCGTAATCTTATTTTCGTTGTAGATGTTGATATAAAACTGCGAGTAGATCAGTCGTTGAAAAGTCACGAAAGCGAATGTATTTCTTTAAGATAATAAAATCGAACTGCCGATAACGAATTTAGAGTACATAATTGTTAAAAAAGGAATTAAATAAAATCGCTAAAACGTAAGTACATTGAAACGAAAAATTCTCCTCTGTTTTTTTTTCTTTTTTTTTTTTTCATTTTTTTAGTTACTCGCTCGATTATTAACAAGGATGTTAATAAGTATTGACAAACTATAATTTGTTGAACGTGGTATCCAGATATACAGAAATTTATATTAGTTTTTAGCACGACGAATTTTAATCGATCCTTCAGTCGATGATGTTACTACACGGAATTGGATTCTTATTGGTGAGATTGTCATTACATCTGTTTTAAATTGAAACAAATATTTTGTCCTTTCTTAATTATTATTAGTGTTATTATTATTAGATTAATCTTCTATTATAATACACATCACTATTAGATTCATCTTCTATTATAATACACATCACTATTAGATTCTAAAGCTACGACACAAATAAAGATTTCTAATTAATAAATTAAGTATTTACAAATTTTATAGATAAGATTAGAGCTTATCGTTTTTATGTATTTTTAAATTGAAATTTCATAATGTCTTCAATGATCTTCTTATCAATCAGCAAAAATTAAAGAAACGATTAAAATCTACACATTGAAATCATGCTCGGAATATGTGTCAAATCAATCATAATAAATTAACAAAAGCAATGGATTTTACTAAATAATCAGTAATATTACAATATATCGTTTGTTTTGTTTTATTTCGATTTTATGAAGATTATTCACTCAAGTACAAACAATAAGTTACGTGTTAAAAGTAATAATATATAAAGTAACATTAAGCATATCAATCGATAGATAAATATTCCTCTTTTTATAATAATTATCAATTATGTTAATTAATTATGTTAATTATCTACAGGTTGTATTTACAGTTCAATTATCAAAATCCTTTATTATTCCCTTCGAGAAACCAAACAACATTTTGCAAGGTACTATAATTAAATAGGAACTAAGTATCATGAATAAATATTTATTTTTTTTACAATACATTCGTAAAAGTGCTATCCACTAACCAAATATGTAATACTTTTTAGTTCCGATTTGTCACGGTAAAACTTACTGCGAACATACAACGTATTACCCAACCGGAGTAGTGTTAGAAGAATTAGAGAGAAACCCTCATCTTCGAGATTATGCAAACACGGACGAGGTTCGTGAATTATTTTAATCGAATTCATTATGTTTCGAAACGCATTTATTTTTTATTTTTGTTCAATATTTTTGTTCAATAGTTGGTGCTTTCAGAATCCAGCAGTGAACTGGATGAAGACCCACTTTGCGTTTCTACGGTAAATGAACAAGTAGAAAGAACAATGAATCAACGAATTAATTAATACATTTAATTTCTTATGTTTTTTGTGTGAAAATTAATAATACTTTTTATTTGTTTCAGGAACAAATCATATACCCGAAATCAGGTATAACGAAAAACTTGGAGTGGAAGTACATAGTGAACCATGAAACGTTAACGCAAAGTGTACACGTCGAGACATGCTTGTACGTAACATTTGTTTGATTTAAAGGTGTCCTATTACAGGATACATTCGTGAAATTTATTACTTAAATGATGAATAAGTGTATAAAATGAAGTAACAACGATATACAGAATAAATTAATTCTATAATCCTTATTCAATTTACACTCATTTCAGAGAAGAGAATAAACCATGCAGAGTAATCGAGGGCTTTGCTGAGGGATATTACACGGAATGTAAACAAAAATACATATATCGTCAGCTTTTGGCATTAAAAGAAGATGGCTCGATAAGTCCCGAATACTTTCAATTTCCGGCAAGTTGTTGCTGTCACATCAAATTTCAAGCTGATAAATTCTTACTTTCCTTTAAATCCAAGAAGTAATGTATTAATTGATTCTATTGATATGAATTAACGTAACTTAATAAACAGAGCTATTTATTCATTATTATTTGATATTGGCATCGAAAGGTAATATTTCCAAGAATATTCATTGCTTCAAAATTTTATGCAGCAAAACGAATTGCATTCGATAAAATGATTAAGTTCTCGCGATCGAATAACTTTACAAAATCACATTCGTACAATAAGAAAAGTTTATCGTTCAAAGTATAAAGGCTTTATTAATCATTTGGCAGAATGGCTTATAGTATCATTCGTCATCGCAATGTCACTTAGCTTTCTATATCGGTAAGCGCAATTATTTTTTTATTTTATTCTACTTTCTGTGTAGTCGTTGTTTACGGGACACACGTTATAATTTTCACTGCAACCATTATTTTTATCGTCGATAAACATCGTTTTAACGCTGAGCCTTTCACGTGCCTTTTTATTCTTTCTCGCCTCGCCTCTATCTCGCATTGCCGTATCATCTTATAACGATTTCTCTCGCTTCAAAATACTTCGTTTCCTCTTAATTCACGTTATATATACGTCGTTAATTAACAACGACATTATAGTGCTTGTATGTCAACTTTCAGTGATACACGCTACGATCGTACGTAAGAAGAAATGAAAATGTAGACATAGCAAACGGAGAAACGATCATCGTGGCAAAATGCGGTGCAATTGTAAAATCAAAAGAGGAGAATGGTCAAGAAACCGACATCGAGTCTAGACGAATTATGCACAATACATTGTATCGTTCGACATAATCATCTTCCTATGAATTAGATGACTTTCGTCAACTCACCGCGTAAGAATGTTCTGTTCAACATGGATATATGAGTAACCGGAAACGAATAATGGTAAAATTCCTCCGATTTCCTTGCTTTCTATTCAGGATATTCAGTTTCGAGGAATAGCTCCCTATGTTAAATTGAATATGCTTCATATCATCGTATGTACAACTGAGCATTGACACAGGACAAATTAAATCGTCGAGTAATTAAATAATACCCAAGAGCTCGGCAGAATTTTTATAAAAACGTTCAAAGACGAACATCGCCGAGTTTCCATGGGTTTGTCCGTCAACGTAAGTCTTAATGAGGTCCTAGTTATGTCATTGCGCGGGTGGTCAATTGTGCCGTTCATGTAGAGTGGAACGAGAATGGGGAAAATATGGAAACTATCGAGTCGACCCGATGAAAATCGAGCAAAACTGGCTATTCATTATTCCAAGGGATATGCTTGCATTTCACTGAAATCGCTTTCATTAGCGTGCTTCGACTGAGGTACCTAAGCAAGAGAAAGAACACGTTTATGTTTCTTACCCTCTTTCTTCGTCGTCGTCGCGCTTCAGAAAGCGTATTTTAGTATAATACAACGTGCATGAAACGCTATGAATTTTGGTCGCGTGTCCCGCGTCTGGGCGCAACCAAAGAAAGTAAGTCAACGACACGATTGGCGATTTTCCAAAATGCTCGTCAAAATCGTGGTCGAAATAAACGAAAATCAAGGGCGGTGACGAAGAATAATTTTGAATAAGATTGTTGTAATATTTTTTCATTTCCCGAATGTTACAATTATTAATTCGATTATTACTTTGATCATTGTAACTTCCTACGATAATTATTGCAACATCTTTAAAAATGGATTTATATAGATATATCATCGTTTAATGTTATATCAATGTAACATCATACGATGTTTACATAAATTTTAAGAGGTAGAACATTCTCCATAGTTTAATATTAGTTTAATTTACATCCGGGATGTAAAAATTCCAGGCAATTTTATATTCTGGGGTAAACCAATTTCACCAATCGCAGGTCGATGATCTAGAACTTTCCTTATTTCTTCTTTTTCAATCGAAGAAGTAAAGATCGCTTCCGAATTTTGGCGAAAAAAAAGAACATTCACGAATGGATAACGCTCTCCCGTAAGGCTAAAAAGGTGGGAGTCGGTATAAAGAGAGGAAATACTCGATGGCGATGGCCAGTGAGTTCAGTGAGAGTGCCGTGATCCTTTTACCGATCTACCGTGAAAGTCAACCATGAAGGTACGCGTTTCAAGATCATCGCATAGAGAATTCCCTACGGTTTATCTGTGAAGTGTCATTCCTCCTATCGAAATCCCATTTCTCACGTCCAAATCGCCGATTTCCAGATCCACCTGTACATAAATCACGGTTCGGGCTTCTTAAAATCTTCTTCTTGTCAAAGTCAATGACGATCCAGCACGAGATTCGATAAGGGATCATTTATGAGTCGATCCTATTACGGATCGGTTCCTGTGGCACGATCGAGAGTAAACGTGCCGCGGTTAACACCCACGTGAAAGTAAAACGTGTTCTTCCACGGAATACTCTCGCGGGTATTTATTTTCCCCAGGTTTACTCGCGACAATAGAGAAAATGCTTCGTCTACCGCGCTTTGTCTACCCTACGAATTCCGCGCTTCTTACGAGGTAAAAGTACAAGAAAAACACGACGAGCAATTGCCATTAACGAACTGTCGTTTACTTTTAATAAAGTCTGTGTTACATTCATTTGTTTATTCCCATGGGTAAATTGACTTCTTCAGCCAAGTGCCTTCTGTAAGGCAATGCTTTCGGATTTTCGTTTATTCTGTCTTCTTTTCAAATATATCGCTTTCCAATGGCACACATCGGTAGATTCCTGCATTATATATATATGGTTCCATAGATTTCTATACATCGACGAGCAGAATGTTCCCTGACGCGTGAGAAACAAGTATAAAATAATTTCCTAGACTCTCGCGAGTTTGCCAATAAAGATAAGAAAAGTGCCGTGAAAGTTGCCGCCGATTATGAGATGAAATGAAACGCAAATCGAGTGGTCCATTTGTCGCAACGGAAGAAAGTCGATTGAATGGACGGTGGATAGCCGTGATATTAATTAATTTCGACCGGTAACCGGAAGTTGGTTTTCGTGTTACGCTGGACTCCCGACTGGGCAGGTGCTTTCTTTCGAAAGGATCCGACATCGAGCTGACGTTTCTATGATATACCGGTCCCTGGACGCTTTTTAGAAATCGCGGTGAACGCGTTTGTACGAACCGAGGAGGAGCTTATGGTAACTAGGTCGAACGTTGACACCACCAAGCGCAAGAGCAAGGACGCTTTGATCACTTTCGTCCGGCCGAGAAAATACACATTTCCTTTGTGCGGTTAACCCTAAACATGGAAGCGACTATGTCTCGCGGTTCTTTTACATATTCTTCCTTTTCTAACCAATCGCTGCACTCGCGTACAAGCGCTAGCTAGTTCGGTATTTAATTCTTCGTGCAAACAGTTTTCGAATTAACATTTCCATCGCATTTGGCGAAGTCTGCGATGAATCGATCGCGTAGATGCTTAGACGAATTTCCACGGTTCAACCTAAGGGAACATCGCAGTCTATTTGGAACATTTGTGTAATCTGGTCCACGGTTAAAGGATGTGCTCGTGTGAAAATGTAGATCATTCCAGATTTCTATTTAATCTCCGCAACGAATGCCGAGTTTATTTTATTCGCGATTCGCTATCGTAGAAAGTCACTTTGTAATTCGTAAATCGCACACTTTTCGGATAAGTATGATCTTTACGTTCGCGTTTCATTTTAATAATCTCATTCTTTCGAAGAAATGAAAACAACCGCTAGACGATCGTTATCTAAAGAAACCAGAGCATTATAATTATATAATTACCGAAGCTTGTAACAAAGGATGGTGAAAATTCGAAAAGCGTGAACCCCGGCGACGGGATTTGAATTCGCAGAGTCGGTAGATCGACTTTCAAACTACGATGTCTTTCATCCTTTTTACCGGCGCTGGTCGATCACTCTGTTTCTTTTTCTCTCGATACGCTTTGTAAAACCGGCAATTCTGTCAGGATCGTTATTCGTCGTGGCGATGGCACACATGCGCATCTTTTAAAGCGGAACCTTATGCCGCGCGTCCTCGTATGACTTTCACCAAGAATCGCTCCACTTGCCACATTCATGTTCCCATGCCCCATGCTTCACTGATTTGTAAATTTACCAATAAGACGTCGCGTCATTTTCTTATCGAAAATCGCTTCTGTACGAGATACCTGAAATATATAACCTTAACCTTAATCTCGCGGCATTAGATCGATAAGCATATAACAAACGTTACAACCTACCCTATCTTCCAAGTACCTTTTAACATCGAAATCTACTTGCCAATAAAGACAAACGACGTCAACTGCATATGAATTCGTTTCAGCTACTGCCACTGCTCACGCTTTACTGTTGTTCGATCGTGCTCGTTCTATCGAAAACTATCGAAACAAACGAGGAGGCTTTACGCGCACGTGCATCGGCGCAACTAGAGCGACTAGCGCCGTACCGGCGAATCGCGTCGAATCAAGGAACATCCGACGAACAGTTGCAATTGCTCGAAGATGCAGCGAAGGACGCGGGAATTAGGAAGCTCAGTGATCAACAGGTCTACGAGATCTATCGCCTTCTCCCGGAGACGCTTCAGATGGATATCGTGAACCAGGTCGGCGGGAATCGTGCGATGATCGAGATGCTGGCGAATCAGAAGTACGCGGCGTTGATGCAAGACAGGATAAAGAGATCGGGATCGAAACGCGAGGTGTACGGCCATGATGGGTACGAGTCGCCACCTAGTGGGTATCCGTCGCAAGAGTACGGGGGATATCCTGCCGAACCGTACGGAGAGCATTACGGGGATCATCATCAACCGTCTGGATCAGATTCTGGATCGATTCTGAAAGGATCAGGCAGTCTGATCGGTGGCATAGCCAAGGGTTTAATCGGTGGCCTCGTGAGTGCATCGGGCAGCGCATCGAAAGGCTCCTCGTCGATCTCGGCTTCGAGTTCCCAGTCGAGTGTCCAGTCGAGCTCGTCCTCGAGTACCGCCGATAAGCCAAAGCCGGAATATGGACACGTTTATTCGGTAACTATGTAGCCAGTTTGCCGTTGCAAGTACGCGATAACCGGGTTCGATCGAGACCTTGCGATCGAGGAAATTTTCGTGAAAGGATATCGGACGGTAATTGGTATCTTCAGACATAACGCGCAAAACGTTTCAAGCGTATTACCCGATGGCGGAAGTTTATATGTTTGTAGCTTATAGTTTATTGCGGATATCAGGAATGCCGCCGTTCGGAAACGAGATTAGAGCCTTCGTTTTCTGCTGAATTTTACGTAATTCGCCACGGGTGAAAGTGATTTCATCTGCGTAGAAAGCTCATTTGCATTTGAACGCGATAACGGATTAATTTTGTCAAGGAAGAAAAAGAAAATGGAGAGATAGGAAGGGCAACGGCGGTAGTTGTGTGCTTTTTTTTTTTACTCTTTGAAATGTCACAGATCCAGACGCGAAGTTTGTCCAGTTTTTCGAACGAACCCGTCAGCTACGATCGAAACCGCTCATACTCAATTTTTAGCGAACGCAAGTTAGAATATAATAATCAGCGTAGAAGCCTAGTACAAACGATTATATCGATACGTTAATTGCACTGAAGAAAAAAGAACGATCATGTGGGACATCGAGGTTGCAATTAAGGAGGGAAATCTTAGCTGGTTCTAGCCTTCGCACTCCTCTAATCGAATCGTGCGATATTTTCGACGAGAATTTCACGATGGAAACGCGAAGCGTCGATGGCAGGTTGCTGTCTGCCCTCGGGAAGCCATTTTGTTGTTTCTTTTTCGTCGAAAAAGAACCTCCGTTAGAGTACACGTCGAGAACCACGAAACTCTTAGACTCTGGAAAGGAAAGGTCATAAACTTGGTAGAAATCAAGCGAACCGATTCGAACGAAGCATAATGCGATCCCGCGATTAATCAGTTCACGGACACGCGAGTGTATAGAAATTTGTAATTTCCATCGTGAAATTACGATGCCGAGGTAATCGGTCGAGTGAAACAGGTCGACCGTGATATGTCATCACCGACTGCTCGAACCTGTCATAATTCGAGCTTGAATTGGCGCAAATGGTAACGACGAAGGAAATTGTCGAATTGTAACTCAGAGTATTCCAAGGGTATTTCTTTTTATTTTCTGCAGATTAATTGGAATGCTATAGACGTTAATTCGAGTGTCAGCTGCGTGTAAAGGGGTGGCAATGATAGAAGTTCGCGTTAGCGTAGTGCATTAGTATAGAAGCTTTCTTATAATAATCCCAGCTGTATCGTGCAATAATATAATGCTGAATAAAGTAAAGATTAAATCGCATCTCGATTAATTTGCGTACACGTGCCTTTGTTAATGGAGTTTTTTTATAATAGTACGGTGATAAGGCGTTCGACGTGTGGGACTTCAAAAAGGCGATCATTAGCACGTTAATGCAAGCCGTGAAAGCCATAAGTGGCGGTGTGATTGCTTTGAAAGGTCAGCTGCTGAAAGGAAGCGGTTACCTTGTTTCGACGAAAGGCAAAATTATTGCTAAAACCGGGGATGCAATCACGACATTGGGTCGCAATATCGCTAAGAGCGCTGTGCACCCGCACCCGGAACCATCTCATCCTGGTCACTTGTACGATCATCCCCCGGAGGGTGGTAAGTCCATTCTTCGATTTAATTTTCGAAATAACGAACTCTGTAAACGGAGAAATAACGAACGTGAATTACATCGTAAAACAACGTAATGAAAGATATAGAACGGTGTAACGGATTGCTTAGCGGGACGAAAGGAAAAATGTACGAACCGATTATCTTATCGGGAATTAAATTTTAATGTCGGTTAGAAGATAAATGGAAATTAAAATGGCAACGAAATGAAACAGGTCCGGAAGAAAGTTACGACGGACCACCACCCGGCGTGGAGGAATACGGCGAGCCCCACGGGGAGTATCATGGAAACTCGAATTACGAGTCGTCCTCCGATGGTAAGGCTTTTCAACCTAAACAACCATCGTTAAAACACATTATTAACACCTGTGCACCGATACTAATACCTTTCGCTTTTGTAGAGGCTTCTTTAGCAGCACGATTCATAGAAAGGGAATTCCACCGTGACCATTAACTCGTTAACACGGGATGCATGCGTATTAAACATATTTGTATCTTTGTTTTGAACGCGTCACACGCCTGACTGTGTGTTCTGTATGAAAAAATAATTCGGTGAGAGTGGAACGACGGTGGCGACTGTTACGCGTTTTGAAGTAAAGAAAGTAGTAACGATTTTCGCTTTCAAACGAGATCCTAATCTCCGGCACTTTCCTTCGTGTATATGGAGACGGTCAAAGCGGTTGAGAGAGACGTGTTGCGGAAGAATTCCCGGTAATGGCGCCTTGAAGTCCACGGCGATGATTATATTCGGTAGTTTGAACTTCGTCCCGTCTCTGTGAATTTTCCCTCGCTCGTGATATTGTCGCTTCTCCGTTGAATTTCACGTCTCGATGAATAACGCTCTTTCTCCGTGGCGTCAGCAATTATTCTCTTCCGTGAGAATGATCCCCACCCTCGTCTCTTTCTCTCCGCTGATCTTCAAAATTCAAAGTTAATCCACTTTCGCTCGCGCCTGATCCTTTCGATGGGTCAAGGCTCTTGCGCAACGCGCTTTCTCCGAAGATCATCGATTCGTTCGAGGATCTTTCTCTTAAATGGATTTGTTAGCCCGTATTAATGGACCCCTATTAACTGGCATGTACCTAATTATTTCGAATGTTTAATACGTCGATCGATCTAGAACTAATAGCGACAAAAGTCAAAGAAGTTCATAGATTGAAAGAATTGTACAGAAGGTGTTCATACTAATCCACCCAAACTGTAAATACGATGGGTAAATACAATTGTAAGTTATTAAGCGAATTGATTTTTCGTTTCATGAACTGGGTTGTTAATACTTAAAATTAACGATGGAAATAATTTTATGAAACGAAGGATTAATATTCGAGACGCGACTGACAGACGTTACGTTTACAGTCAGTGACCAGGCCGGCCTTCTGATCATGAAACCGACGAAACCGGACAATAAGGATCACCACAGCGTGAACTTGGACACCAAGAAACCTGTTCTAACAAAACCGGAAGACAATTACTACGGTCCGCCACCGGAACTGCCCGGCAAAGATATGGAAACCACCGTAGTAGGGCACATAAACGTTTATCAAAGCGTTAATCAAGATGATCACAACGTGAAGTTCGATCGTCCATTGTCGACCAGCTACGATCATCATTCGTCTAATGACTTCGTTAAGAATCACAACTATCCGGTCTTCCCTTCTCCTACGTCCGATCAGTCGTCAAATCATCACAGTCCGCTGTCCATTCAACAGAGTATCGAGTATCCGCCGATACACCTTCAGTACGCTTCTCCTCTTAAGGAAACTTTGGATTTTCCAACCGAAGATAGCAACGATTTGTCCGTATTCTCGAGTTTTTCGATCGACACAGACCCTAAGATAGAGTCGATTAAAATATCCGGCATAAAAGTCGGAGGTGACCTCGAGTTACCCAAGTTCCAATCGCAGAGCAACTTTAACAATATTCCCCTGCTCCCGAACTCTTATCCTATGTTGGAAGAACCACTAAAGATACCATTGTTGAATCCATACTCGACACCGTATTGGCAGAATCAGCCGCTACTTCAACCGTTCTCTAATTTCAATCTGCGCGATTGGTATCGAAGAAGAAGTAGCGTGCCGAGAAGAAGATCCGTCAACGAGGTCGCGCAACATATGAGACTGCATCGAGGGTAGATCGAAAGACTGGCTACAGGTAATTGGAATCACGATTAGACGTGAATATTTGTTTTCTTAGTCGCGTGACTCACGAAGGTATCGATGTTAATAGTACATGCGGTCGAACGAAATATGTGGATTCTTCAGCTTTGTAATAGTATACAGCAGTTGTCGTACGTCTGTGGTTATTCATGATGGGTCTTGCGATTTTTAAATCGTTCAAATTATTCACCTATCGAACGTCGACTTCGGATCTTGAAAGTATTTGCTTTTTTATAATCATTGTCACGATTATTCAAATTTCATGTTATTCGTGGCTTAGTATGTTTATAGGCATATTCGCGGCAAAGATTTGATCATTGTCACGTGAATGGTACTCCAGGTACTTGATATTGATCTGCACGCATCTTGCATCGCTTATATTACATCACTATCATCTGGCTTGTTCATACGTAAGCCTACGTCTGGTTATCTTTGCTTTTCCATGCAAATATTTATTTCATTCGTCAATATCTTGGATCGAAGCTTCTCAGAATGGTGATCTTTTAAAGTTCGTTATTTATCTTCTATAAATATTTTCTGTTACAGTGATCTATACCTACGCGTACCATCCATTCGTAAGTAGATTCGAATGACAGCCTTACTGCTAAATGGAGCACACGTTTTTCGTTTAAGATACAAAACCATAGTGACTGCAAGAGAATTTAGTGGATGTGTTGTATTGTTATGCGAAATTCGTGAGATTTTTTTACAAAGACCATCGGGAAGATGTCTGTGTATGCGACGAAAATGTAAACTAAGGACAATTTACCTATAAACGTATACTTATGCATATGTGTGAGCGTATTCGTCCATGTTTCAGCTTTCGCTTTGTTACAGAGCCAAGAAATTTCATAGACGTATTCAATAGAAGCCATTTATGGGCGAATCTCTTTGAAATTATCCTGGAAAAGAAAGCAGTCCGGCATGCAAATTAAAGAGCGATGAATGTTAAACAGTTACCGGCATAAGTCAAGTTGACATGGATGATACTTATTGTAGTTGATTTTGTGATACTTGTTGAATCAGTAATGAATGCTATATTTTTTTTTTCTTTTTTTTTTGTATGATCGCGCTATGTCTCGATGTCGTTTTGACACTTCGAAACGAGAAATTATTGATTATTATTAAGTACAAGGTGAATGTCGTGCATGAAAGTTTATAACGATTCATTATGCGTATGAATGTAAATGAAGCTCGAGAAACGTCGATGCCAATTTTTATGCAACGAAGGAGGCCATAACAAACCGAGTAACTACTTTATTCTTCCCTCCCTTTTCTCTAATTGCAATCTGTTATCATAGATGGTAATGTTATTTGTAATATTTGTAACGCGATTTTATTTGTTTTAATCAGTCTGTCTCAGCGTGTATAACGTCTTGCGAGTGAAACGATTAACGAATCTGATATTGTTGTTTGTTTCTAAGTTTGAATAAACCTTTCTGTTATCGTTATATCGTTATATCGTGACCAATTACTTGCTACCGTAACGAACGTATGTTTACTTTGATTCAGATTTTACGTGCTCGGTTTCAATCAAGGCTCGTAACGATGCAAACATTTTTCTCCTGCAAATACGAACGTATGTAAACAATTAATCGATACGTACCGGCATTGAAATCGAAGAGAAATTACTCTATTCCCATTTCGGTGAACGCAAACGATCGCGTCGAATATGACGAGCAATGAACGATGTTCACGAAATAAAGCGTCTGGAGCAACATCCAGCCTCGATCTCCTTTCATCAAGCCTTTCATAGAGGGCAATGAACCTTTGATCCTAAATATCACCCGTTCCTTTCAAGTGTAAACCTGAAAGATGGCGAAAGAATTTATCGATCAGACACATTCGACGGTATATTCACATTTTCGATTGTTCGTTTTACTCGACTATAGATTAAGCTTCAAACGTCGAAATACATCTGTTGCTCTATAAATCGAACTGTGACTTTACGAATAGAGATAAAGAGAAGAACGAAATGGGATGGAGGTGTTAAAAAGAAAGGGTATAAAACTCAGGGATTTATGCGATTGGTTCGTTTCGAGAATTCCAGGATAGAATTCGTTATTGTCAGAGATAAGCAGAGAGGTCAGAGGCGTAATGTGAAAATTTCCATTCGGTTGCGAAAGATTGAATGGCACGGTCACATAATTTTAGTCATAAACTCACGTAGCACCGACGAATATAGTGGGTCACTGGATCACACACGTTGGTCCGTGCGTATCCACGCACACAGGTGTATCTTCACGAGGGAATCCAGTAGCAGGATATGGAGAGAAACGGCGTTTGACCGGTCTTCGATCGGTTCTGTCCATCTGTCGACTCGCTGAGGGCCCTTGATACAATCGCAATTCGACTTTCCTGTCCTCGGATTCCTCCTCCGTCGATCACAGCAGATTTACAAAAATACCATCCGTCGAAATGGCTAGCCTGTTCGTCGATGACGAACTTACGATGCTCCCGAGACGAATTCTCTCAAGACGAATTGCCCCGACAGGATCGGACCCAAACGAAATTCAGGTTTATTATAAATTGATTCCCATTAAAGCCGACTGGCATGAAATTGAGTCGAAACGAAGATTCTGTGTTGACTATCTCCTTCTTCCTCTTTCTAGAGACCGCTTCGTCGAAGTACCGTTTATCTGGCAGCCGTTCACTGCACATGGCTTTGCTTCAGAAGAAGCATCGGAGAAAGGAAACCACGATAAAGAAGAAAAAGAGGTATAGGTATCTTGTAGAAAAAATTTGGAAGACTCGAGGAAACAGGCAACAAGAGAGGTACGAATCTTTTCGTTTAAGAAAATTGGTAGGACATGCAAATTTTGGGAAAACAAATAGATCGAACGACGATGTAACGCGTTGGAAATGTTGAGAAATTTTCGAGATTTCGTCAAATCAATGGCAGAAACTTTTCCGTATAGAAAGATTTACTTACGCGATACGTTCGAACGCGATGTACAGCGGATCCTGTTGCACTCTGCAGAAGGTACAGCCGCAGAATTGGGAATTCCTTGGGAATTTCGTGGAACCCATGACTTTTCCCAGTTACGTTCCGCATTTCGAAGCAGCTGTTATCCGCCAGGGTAAGGTAGGAGGCAGCGTTTCGGCCTTCGATGATACGTTCGCCGGTTGCGAGTATAAATGAAGGACAATGACCTAATTGCGTGCAGAACACGTAGTGCTTCCTCAACGTCCAATCATCGCGCGCGTTATCTCGTGTTCGATTATTTGTGATCATAACTTCCGGTACATTTTTTCGTCTTATTTCCATTGCTTCCCGTCTTTTCCTTCCAGTGGAAACCTCAAGTTGCCCAGGTGATAAGTCTGAAAACTGTAGTTCGTTCAGAGCGGAAAACACGTTCGCTGGAAGGCAAAAGGATGAAGGTAAGAGCACTTCGAGTTTACGGAACCGCGATTATTTATCGGTGTTTCGACGAGTACTTCGTTTTCGAACGAACCTTCGTTCTCGAGTCAGTTATATAAAATAATTCGTTACGAAGCGGCTTCGGATCGTTTGACGGTCATCATAGTGGAATATTCATCTAATTTCTCCGATTGAAATTAAACGCAGTCAGTGCACTTGTAATTTAATATTTGGAAATTGTTTGAAAAGCGTAAATTCATCGTAATTCGAAATCATCGAAGATCGTTTCGTCGGTGTTCGCGCGATTATTGTATGTACGTTTTCCTGCCGATTTCTTTTATCTTTTATAAAGATTTTCGCAGAAACCAACGTCGAAAGGTTCCGTAGAAATTTACGGGAAAATTTCGACGATTTACCATCGTTTGGAATAATCTTTCATACGTTCATAAGGCAGCGTGTAATTGGATCTTCCGCCGAAACCTTTCACGTACAATTTTAACAATCTGATTTTACAAGGTTGTTAAATTAGCTGGAACCGTATCCATTAGTGTACAATTTTTACTAATTTCACGAGCATTAGCGTTCTACGGTATACTTGACATTGTACTATGGCGGATAAATATACAGATGTATAGTTACGATTGAAAAATCAAGTTAATAGGTCTGTCTACCCAGTGTAGGAACTAGTTCCGTTATATGACAAAAAAAGAATAGTCGGTCGATGTCTGATTATTATCGTTAACAAGGTATAGCTATACATTCGCGAGTTCATTTTCTCATCGACGAAACGCCTTTTCCGCTTTAAAAAAAAAAAAAAAAAAAAAAAGGGGCACGAGAAGTGGGAAAATACGAACAGAACGAATACCGGCGTTAAATTAAATCCGTACCCGTGTATGCTACGTTCTCAAAGGAGAGCCCGAGAAACAAGATCGCTCGCTAACTGTAAATTTGTCGTGAATTTTAATTGAAAAAGTAATACTGTGAAACGAGGAGAGCCTACTGGAAAGATGCTAACGTCGTTAATATAATACAAATTCTCAACCTCGCACGATCTCCTCGTGCCATCAATCTCACGCCAAATTTTCAATCATTCTCCAAAGTATTAAATTACTTTGCTCGATCTCATTTACCAAGCAGCATGATAAATCGAAACGACGAGCATCGGTAGTAAAAACTGAGGAACTCGTGGTCAGCGTCCGTTTCACGTCCAATCTTCCTCCATCATCGATGCATCGTGTGCGTCTGCCTATGCGTGTACGTTCGAGAGATGAAATTGCGGCTGCAGGAAACGGAAATCAGGGGAAAACAAAGCGTAATCACGGCGACAAGTCTGATCGACGGCCACCGTTTCTAATCCATTTCTGCCGGACCATCATTTCCACGCTCGACTATTTTCTTTTCGACCTCGCTCATCTTCTTGCTTCTTACTACCCTCGCTTTTCCAACGCCGATGTGGCACACCGTCCCACTTTGCCGGGTAACAACTCGCGGCACTTCTCTCTTCGGTTTCATTGCCTGTGCCAGCGTTTCTCAAACGACGACACAATCGGTTAACGCCGCGATGGGCGCCATTGTCACGGTCATTGTTACGGCCGTTCAAATCACCGGCCGACATAACAGGTTACGAATGGTGCTGAATACGGAAACGCTTCGTTTCGAACGTTTCACGTTCAGCTTTATTGCCTCGTAATGTCGTAACTGGATAATTGCCTTCCATTTCTCGCCAATAATCGAGCGAATCTCTTCGGATCGTCTCGTCATTTCGCTAATTAAATTACGGTTCGCTTGAACGGTCGGGAAGGATTGTAATCTACCTTGTTACCTCTCAATCGCGACACTGATAGCTTAGTAATTGTTTGTGGCTGGCCATTAAAGGAATCGGTATTTGCGGTTTTAGATATTCGATTGATTATTTGAACGAAGTAACGAGAGAAATTTTTCGTACGTTTCGTCAAGAGAAAGTTTGAGAGCCGCTGACTTATATTACATCGCACGCATTTACTTTACACGTACCATAGCCGCGAAGAACGAAACTAAGTGCACGTGTTGATATGTGAATACCGTAAGACAGTTCTGGATTTCCGGTTTCGGCGTGTCCGCTTTTCCGATCGTGATAAATACCTCGCGTATACTAAACTTGAGAAATAATTTTCTCCTGCGTTACGGAATTCCAACAACTATTCTTCTATGCCTGTTCGAATGTACCGCGGATAAAAACTAGACGAAATACGAAATTGCTCTTACGAAAAGCTGTCTTTAAGTACGGAACGGGAACGAAGCGTGTCGTTGGTCGATTGCCAATTTTCGTTTCCCGGGAAAAACACGCAGACCGACCGACACGCTCTATTAACCAAATTTCAGACGACAAATTGGGTTTGTTGGCTGTTGGTCGTGTGCGTCTGCCTCGTCGAAGCTAGATACAAGATCAGAAGACCCCCGTTGCCGCCGCCGCAACCGCCGAAGCTCATGTACAAGAAGACATGGCCGATCTCCCATAGGATCTCGATGGGGAACACGGTGCACGTAAATGGGAATTTCCCGCCGAAACGAATGGGCTATAAACCCCCGAATTACAGGTGAATCTCGGAATTCTCATGGTGGAACTCTCTTTTCACCGAGCCTGATCGTTCCCCGTTTGTTCCTCGTCTCAGAATACGTCGACCGCCGATGTTCAACGCGCCACCTACCATCTGGAAGAATCAAATCCCGATAAGAGCTCCTTTGAATAATCACGCGGTTCTGCCGCAACGTCCGCCGGTTAAGGAGTTCCATTCCGTGAACAAAATGCCCGAATATAGCCCGGAGTACAGACCGGAAGCCGCTGTTCTACCACCGACCCACAGGGGTGGCTTAGACGACGACAAAGGGCCGATTCATACCATCCCTGCGCCTAATCTCAGCCCCATGGATAAACCTTTCAACGGCGAAGTGAATACAGAAGAGACCTCTCAGCGTCAGCAGACAACCGATGCTACGTACAAACTTAATCCTCATGGTCAGTCGATTAACCCTTGAGTTCGCTTTCTTAACTTTTCGATCTAACCTTTGACGCATTTTCTTTAGGCTCGCTGTTGTCCAACTTCGATCTTGCTACCATTAGTACGAGTTTGACGCCACAGAAGACCGTGACGAGTCCCACGCCGCTGCAGCATCAGTACGAGGTGACGGAAAGCAACGATATCGGTCAGAAAGAGTATCAGACCGTTTTACCGACGTTCCTGCCTCCGGAATTCGCCACGCTCTCGACGCTGGTGAATCCTGATCTGCAAACGAACGACGTCTTCCTGAATAATCACCCAGCGTCGAATATAGGCCTCATCGGGACCAATATTCAACTCGGACAGCCAAATCTACCGATGCAAACGAATCTCCATAGCTCGCTGCACGTTGGATTCCCTGGTACTGCTGGTCAGACTCCGTATATCATAAATCAACAGATACCCGATCTGCATGTCGGCCATCCAGGGCCTGCTAGCCCTCCACTCTCGGCCACTCAGCTCTACGATCTTCTGAACAGCTTCCCTCAAAAGATGCCGGAGCAGTATCAAGCAGGTGAGGTTTATCGCGATTGTATTATCGGTTCAAGGTCTACCGAACTTTGTTCTCGCTCCTTTCTATTTAATTACTTAAGGCATGTGTTTAAGTTTGGAGAAAGTGCTCCGCCTTTTTTTCGGAACATGGTATAGAAACGTCTTCTAATAAGTTGCATACGCGTTAACTTTTATCGATATGGAACATCGAGCTGGCCGAACAGCGTCGTTAATGTAACGAGATGGGTCGAAACGCTCTTGATTCCAGGTCAACAGCCACAACTTCAACAACACATTCTTCAGCAGCAACTCGGTCAATTCTTCCAACCTATCGGCGTAACTGGTTTCTCGCAGCCTCAGATGCAATCGTTCAATTACGACGAGCAAGATAACAAGGAGCAACAACAGCAGCAGGTTCTGTTCAACCAGGATTACGTCGCTGGCAGGGTCAACACGAATTACAACGTGGGCCCGGAGACTCCTATGGACGACGAAGAGAGCGCTGATTTGCAGCCGAACGAGGATCTTGCCTATATCACCGATGGGAACGAGCAATTGGAGAATAACATCGAATACGAGGAAACCGGCAATCAAAAGGGTCAGACGACGTATTTCAATAAAGTAGCCAACAACGATGGAATATCCACGCAATTTTACACGACCCTGCCGAATCGCGAAGCAGCAGAAAAATTGGCGGCTCTAGCAGCTGCTGGAAATGTCAATAGTCAACTGATAGGACAGTTGCGAAAGCAGCAACAGCAGCAGCAGCAGCAGCAACAACAGCAGCAACAACAACAGCAACAGGAGAGTGTACAGGGTGAAGAGGCTATGCCACCTAATCATAAGAACGAAGAATATAGGACGAACGAAGAAATCAACGACGATGGACGTAATGATCAGAAATATTATCAGGAACGAGGTCAAAATCGGCAGAAGCAACGACAAAATCAGCAAGAGCACGAGCAACAGTTGCAACAGTACGAGGAGCGGCAGAAAGAGTACGACAGGCAACAGCAACAGCACCGTCAGCGACAAAATGTTTATAGTAACAAACGACCATTGAGAATTATGGTGCCAGATGAGAATGATTATAGCAATACCGAGCCACAGAACGACCAGGCGAAAGAAAATGCGGAAGTCGAATACGAATACGAGAATGACGAAGCTGATGTCGGTAGCTCGCAATCTAACGCATCATTCGATGGCAGAACGCCTTACGATGGGACGAATGTTGAATTCGGATCACGTTTGAATTCCAAGACTGGAGTATAAATTTTTATTATCGAATATTTTGTATATATCGTTGCACGCGATTATTTATTACAATCCTATTTACCGGTTAGCTTTATTCTTACGGGGATTTCTGTGTAACTTAAACGACAAGGAGTAATAGAATTTCTCTAAAACGGGAAATTTTATGTTATTTTCGCAAGGTACGCCGACGAAACGTCTTTCTCGGGACAAAGTTTGTTAAATTATTATTCTTATCAAATTTTCGTCGGTGATACATTGGAGAAATACATGCAAAGGACAGTAATTTATTTAATATTATTTATTTCTAGATAAGTTTGTCGATGTACTCGTACTTGGTTGTAAAAAGATGGACAAAAGATTTACAGAATTGATTTACAAAATTCATTTGTTATTTCAATCATTGCGCATCATCAATTCGAACTACATTTATATATACGTACATATATATCAACGAGGTAATCTATTCATATGATACAGAAGCCATCATCTGGTTACAAACAAAAATCTACCGAGATTCTATTTTTCAAGGATCGTACTGCATTAGCTTTCCATTTTTACAAAATTAGCCAATAAAACAGTTCTACGGTAAAAGATACCTTATAAGAAGTACACAGCTAGAATTTATAAAGCTTAATCTTGGAAAAACAAATCTCGCATAAATGAAAACAAAGATATTTCAAGCAATATGGTGCTTACATATTCACAAAATTTGAAATGACATAAAATGACATTAATTTACAATGGAATACTACTATGATTTATCCATAAACCATGGCTTGCCGTCATTTGTGAGTCGTTTCGTAAGAATATCGCAGCCAGTTTCGGTAACTAGTAATGTATGCTCAAATTGAGCCGACCATTGACCATCCGCGGTAACAGCTGTCCAATTATCGGGCCATGTTTCGTCTCTCCATGTACCTTGAGATATCATTGGTTCTATAGTGAAACAATGTCCCGGCTTCATAACACCTACAGCCTTGTTTTCTAAAAGTAGGAAAAAGAAGTCATGTTAAAGCTGTCGATATAACGTAACGATTAGAAGTAAAATATTTACTGGCATAGTGAGGTACAATTGGTGCAGTGTGGAACGAATGATGAATTCCATGACCGCAATAACTTCGTACTACGCTATATCCATGAGCTTGGGCATGTTTCTGAATTACATTTCCAATTTCTCTATATTTTTCACCGGGTCGTACGATATTTATAGCTTTCATTAAGCACTCATACGTAACTTCGACTAATTTTCTTACTTCAGGTTTTACATTACCGACTAGAAATGTTTCGCTTAAGTCACCATGAAAATCGTTATGATATACGGTTACATCGACTGAAAGAAACAAGAGTTATAACGTTTCCGTATTTATGTTTAAGTTATATCTCAAGAAGGTAGAATATATAGTACCATTGCAAATATCGCCATCTTCGAGTGGTCTCTTATCAGGAATACCATGGCAGATCACTTCATTGACAGAAGTGCAACAACTAGCTGGAAACCGATAATAATTCAACGGAGATGGATAACAGTCTCTTTCAATGCAAGCTTCATGGACAATTCTGTCTAACTCAGCTGTAGTAACACCTACATCACAGGCACGTGCAGCCTCATCCAAAACTTCGCGTCCAAGCTATGAGAGTAATTCTGATTTATGTCTTTTCTTCAAAGAAAATAAAAATATACTCAAATATAAAAGGAAATTTGAAGTACTATATAAGACAGCTTTTTGTAAACATAAATGTAAAGAAAAAAATGAAAAACACATTTTAAGTTATTTAGTTACTCTTATACCTTGCAAGCAACTCGCATGCCTTCCTTTTCTTCATCATCCAGAATTTTTACTTGAGCTGAACCTCGAACTGATTGCTCGCTTATGGACCAACCATTAGGATGCGTAGCATAATCTGGACATTTAATGTGCTCAGGTACTTTTCTTTGAGGTTCTCTCCTATGAGGATATAATTTTCCAGTGAAATGGTAAGTAGGCCAAGGGTTATAATCATTGGCAGATTTGTCTCCACTTACTACCTCTAACAAAAATATTTTTACAAGGTACTTTGTAAGTAAATATTAAAAGACATAATTAATCGAATTTATAATTTAAATTATACTTATAAATTTATTTTTCGTTGCTATAGGTATATTTTACGTAATTATCACTAAACTCACTCGCTAATTCATGAATAACTTTGTGTGTCTTCCAGCTTCGTTTGAAACAGTCCTGAAACAAAATGCGAATATACTTAAACTGTATCGATAAATAGAGGTATCGGAAAATACGATTAAACACATTTTTGGCAATTTATATCATAAAAAATATATTATTTTTACGATCTACGTAAACGTACATACGAGTACAAAATTTATTAATAAAACCTAACAATAATGCTACATCGTGATCATTCGATAAATAAAGTGAATACGATTCCAACTTAAAATTGAAATTGTTATTAATTAATGTCATACAGTGTATATTTAAATATCGAACATATTTATTTTACAAGTTAACCTATGATTATATAGGGTGTTGCTTACTTGAGTACAGAAATATGAACCCTGTATTCCAATTTTCAGGCAAGTCGGACACTGAAGGCTGGCCATAGTTTCACAGCCCGGGGTTTCACACTTAACAAGTGACATTTTTGTTCAAATTTTTCTTCGGAATATCCGTGTATGACGTCGACAAACGATGGACGAACGGGTAGAAGTAACTCGAGACGATTCTATGCTGTTTTACCGGTAGATATAGCCATTAGTTCGTTACGGACGACTAAACATCTAATACCATAGAATAGACGTCATATCTTCCAGAAACTCGTGACAACTGTGTATAAAATAAACTTATTACGCAAATTATTTTTATATCGCATGTTTTGAAGGCTCTCGAAACATTTTTACCACTTTAGTAACGTTATAGTCTTTTTCTACGTTAGGTCGGTAATATCGCATACGATACTTCTAACAGCGAGTAAAACAAATGTTTAATAATTTTTATTTCCATTGATTATTATCTCTGTAAAGGTATAAAACAGATTTAACATAAATAACAACAAATAATAAACATAATAATTACAGAATTTTTAAATACACAAATAATAAAATTTCTGAAAACTGATACACAATCGTTTTCATTTTTAGATCGATAAGGTAGACAAAGTTACCTACTTAACCAACATTTTTTCTGTGCTCGTAACTGAATTATCGATATGGATGAAAAATTGCAACCAGATCGCAGTGCACTCTATATACTAAAAGCAAGGTAATAATTTAATTTCTAAAATTGACGAATATCGAGGCAAATTCAAATTCAAAACGGGCTTCGGTATTCAAACGATAAAACCATTGTCGCAGTTAAAAAGAATTAATTCACTTATAAAGTCGCATCGAAAGCGTATTTTAGTCTCATATATAAATCACGGCGCTATTTTAAAGCGTGCACACGTTTCTCACGCTTCTTTACCGACAGCGAAGTGTTAAAAATTTTTGCTCGTTAAAATCGTCAACACCGTTGATTTCACGTGCCGCAGCGTCCATTTATACATTGCACAGCGAATCATTTATTCCACGATCGCAGAATTATCTTACAATAGCCAATCGTGAAAGGACTCTTCCTCGCATCTCTGGTAATTTCAATTTTATCGTAAATTCACCGTCTGCAAATGACGCGGACGAAAACGTCGATGACAACGCCACGTGTAATTTGCTTTAATTAATACTTTTAACAGTAAATCATAGAAGTGCCAGCGCACCGTTATGACCCCGTTTCGATGGTGCATTATTCGCTGCACAATCATTCTTTGTGCTCAATTTCGCATTTACACGCGATTGAAGTTGCACAAAGGTATTTATCGTTCGTCGGCCGAGCAATAAGTTAGTCAATGAATAGGGCTGTGTGTGCAACACTCTCCATTCCTCTTCCTTTTTGCACGCGGGGCCTAGTACTTCTGCGAAATCAGACAAGGTGCGTCTGCGGACGGAATTTCGACGCAAAAACGGCCAGCTTCCATATATATGTACGTATATTTACATATCCATTTTTTACTGTCTTTTTATTTTTATTTTTTTTAGAATTCAGTATCGCCCGTGCAGCTACATAAAGGTTCACTGTGACGGACAAGTAAAAACGATCGTTCGGATATCGAGTTTAGGCGAAATCGAATATACAAGGTGTCCTAGAACAAAGTGACCGAACAGTGTTATAACGTTACAGAGTATAGGAATGGAATTAATACTTACAACTCCTAGAACGAGCTCGTACGTACATGCGTCTCACGATTTACATAAGAATGTCGCCCGTACGTTTTCTTTTAACGAGGCCCAATGAAATTATAAAAACGAGGGTACGATTCGCTAACGAGATCGGGCAGATGTCGTTTCAGAAGCGTGTCTTGCCGGTCTAATATCTCCAATGTATTCCTGCAGTCGCAGTTTCGTATAACCAGCACCAGGAATTTAACGCGTCGACTGCCACGCACTTGTCATACTTCTCACGTGCTCGGGTCACTATAAAATTTCCATTATTCTTAGGATACAACGGAGAAATGAGAGAAAATAATGAGAGAAATTTTCATTTCGATGCGTTCACTATTTACTTGCGTTGTTGAAATTTTCAAAAAGCAGACAAAGGTCTGTCTGTAATATCGGAAAAGTCGAGAGTCGACATTATACATGTCTAATCTTGGTCCTCTGCGAGTGGATTAATCCAAAATTAAGAGAAAATTTTGATACTGCTGTTTAACATTTAGCTCCAAGGATAATTTACTTAGCGCGTTACAAACGCGAAGATTGCTGCTTATATCGCAGCTAATATTTTCGATAAAAGCTTTTCTAGTGCCTTGCTAATTGCGAGCGCTATGGATATAACCATAGGACCAACAGCTGCTGGTCTATGCGACACGCTCCACGATGAAGGGGTTAAAACGGCTCGTAGTCGACCGTTTGAAAATTCTACATCCAGTCTATCAGTCGTGAAATAAATTAAACTCGAACTAGATGGTCGTGTGAAACAGATTAGGGGAAAATCAAGATATCTCGAGATAGGATTATTTCGAAACTTCTCAGATACCTTTACCATGACATCTGATATCGAGTGTTTCTCTTTCTTGGTTTTTTGGAATATCGTTACTATCAAAGATTTATTCTGAGGCAATAACTACTCAAATGAGTAACAGAAAAATACACGTGAGATTTCCTATTCTAGGATAAAAGCCGTCGCCGAGCTGAGAAAATTGTTATATCTTCACAGGGAGAAAACCTGCGAGTGCAAGGGGTTAATCCGATCATTGTGGCGATTACGAAAAGCCAGAAGGGTCCTTGCTTTATCCTCGGTGATCCGTCGAGGAAGCAGCGATTCGTGGTACAGATCTCTGTCCAAGTACGTCGTTACGCGAGCCCATTACCAGAAAATATTCAATCGAAGCGATAGATCCGAGTATCCTCTCGTAGGTTCACCAAGCTTCCGGTTACACCAGCGACACTTCCGTCCTGGAATACAATCTTCGTCGGTGTTCCTCGACCTCGTTTACCATTCGGAAATTTCAAGCAGAACCGTTGCAAACGAGATCGCGTTCGAGAAGAAATAAACCGACGTCTCGTTGATAAATCGCGGAAAAGTCAAACTTTTCTTCCGTTCGCTCGGCTATGTACCCCTTCTTGCGACCACGTAGCAAAGTTGACAAAGTGACATGGCTCTCTTTTCTTTGTCAGTAACGCGCGGATATATTCGTCGAGTTGTAATTTTAATCATTCTGATTATCAGGATATTCGCGTAAGTTTGCACTCGGTATATCAACGCTGAATGTATTAGGTCGTCCTATAAATTCGTTCCGGTTTTTACTTTTACCATTTAAAATTATACGTCGAATAAATCTTTAAATATTAAGAAAAAATTTAGTCGCCCTTTTGTTCTACGACTTCTTCCTATTTCGTTGACAAAGACGTCAATCATCGATATAGTTTATAAATTGTAACGAGGAATGTAAATATCACCGCTAACGAACTTATGGGACGACCTAATATCACGATCGGTGAAATTGAGCGATGGGAGGAAGGAAGAAGAAGAGAAGAATAAGACGAAATAAGAAGAAACATTGGAAAATTGATTACACGTGCATTAAAACACAAATGAAGCGATCTTAACGTTAAACGAGTCTCTGTATCAACAATTTTTCGACCAAACGCGTACATAACGCGAACTTAACTTTTAACCAGCATACAACGAGCTGTTAAATCGACTTGATACGACTCGATAATTTAAATTTCAGTTGATTTTCGTATATGGAAACTACACGTAATACTATCAAACATGGAAACTCTTATTACGCTTTATCGTGAAATTTCATTAGATATCGTGTCATAGCATTGGAATTATATATATTTATACCTTTCATAGTGGTATTCATATCTACAAGCTTTATATTAATAATCGAGGTGTAACATTTCTCCGTTTGCAACGAATTGATACTACGGTACGTGATTAAACGATAGCACATTCTATAATTTTCAATGTTCCTCGACTCTGTAACTTCAGAGCAGCGTGAAAGAAAAATCGTTTCGTTACAAATCAAATTTAGTTTTCCAAAGGAAAGTTAGTACTATGAAAAGCAGTGGATAAAAATTTTGGCGAAAAATTATCCTCCAAGAACCGATAGTTTTCGTTTGTTCATCTCACGAACCTGAGATGGTAAATCTCGTTGATGTATCTTTGTGGTAGCACTTTTCACAGAAGAAGGTATAATTTGTCGAGAGAACGGACGCGCTATGCGAGTAATATAATTAATTTCGAGGAACATTGTAGAGCAGAGGCTATGCTACCGTGGTGTAAAAATGTAAGAAGACCGGGATAGGGAAGATGGTTAAATTCCTGTGTACGACACGGTTAGAGAAGGACGTTTAGCCCGAGTGTGTCTAACGGGAGACGCAGTCTGCAGAGATGGAAGCCTCGACGCGGATCTAATCGGCTTTATTATGGGCGCGGTAAAGAGTGCATGTTAACGCTGATTAATTACTCGTTGGCAGCTCGTTCAAACGAGCACACGCGCTGCTTTTTCGTTCTCCGTCGCGGAGAAGGTTTCTCTCTGCTCTTTCGCCGCACACGCCCGCTTCGGCGCGCCCCTTTTCTTTCGCCATTTCTCCCTTTTCTTCCGTTCCTCTTCGCCGCGCCACTCCTCTCCTCTACGCTCCGCTCCGCGCCGCGCCGCGACGCGTTGTTAGACCGCGAATGAATTAAAATCACAATGGTACAATTTCTCCGCGAACCTTCGCCGGCGAGCAGCGTATTTGCTTGGCGAGCAGCTGCGAATCCAATATTTCCGTACACCCCTTGTAGCTGAACGAACCGTTCGGCAGCTTATTTTTAATCCCGCGATTTAACCGTTTATCTTCCAGTCGAATTTTCTCCACTTATTAACCGCCATAACGACCGCTATCGCGACCGGTCCCGCTCGCTCTGAATTCTTCATGCCAAACCGCGCGAGGATATAGTTCGCCTTCGTTGCAGATGATAAGTATATCGGGATTACCTGAAACGAAACGCTCCAACCTGCTGCCGTTTGTCCGTTTAAACGCGTTCAGACAAACTCGGACGAAAGTATTCTCATCTGTCAGTCAGAATCAAGCGATCTCGGATAAAACCATCTCTGCCATTGGTCATTCCTCGGTCATCGATCTACGTTAGGTATCGTTAAGCTTGGGAACGATGTTTCCATGTGTTCGAACGCGTTTCCACGGTTATCAGGCGAAATATTGCTTTACATCATGTTTGACGGTGTTTTAGCCGCAACGATATGCGAAGGAAAGAGCTGTATCTTTCCGCGTTTCACCGATGGGTTCGTTGAAAACGGAACCGTGGTGCTAGGGATTAAGATCGGTGATTCGTTTGGTTACATTTACGTTACATTACGCTCCTTTGTTTCTCCATTTCGCTTTCCGTAAAAGCCAGTTGGTTTTCTATGCATTCGTTGGGGTAAAACGCTGAAAATCAATTTATTTTAATTTCCGTTCACAGTTACTGTTATTATATACCGTTGAATAACAGGATTTAACGAGAAAATTGATACACACGCGTGAGAGTGTGTTGTTGAGTTGTCACGGGACAAACTGTGGTTAACTCCGCTTTTTGAACTTTTTGAAATTTCAATAACGTTCGAAAGAAATTTGTTGTTTCGTAAATTTTAGTTAGACGTATCTCAGATACCTTTAACACTAAACGTTCTAAGCAAGGTTAAACGACCCCTTTCAAAATTTACACTTTGAAACTGTACATTCATTGCTATTTCCTTCGCTTATTTGACTTTTTGTAAATTTTTATATCATCTGACTTCTCGCTTTTCGTTTTTCTCGTAATTCTTTACCTACTGGTAATTATATTCGTGGCAAGAGTAGGTAGGTGCAAAAGACCGATACATATAGCGTTAAGCTTCCGAATATCAATTCTTCTTGTTCGTTTCGATCCAAACTCTTAACGGTTACAAACATCGCTTCATCGGCTATCTGCAATTTTCCATCGAACGTTATTAACCCGAATCAGGGTTAATAACTCTTTTCAACGAAGATTTGCCCGTCAATCAGCAAGGATAAGCCATATTACGCATCGTTTGACGCTAAACCTGTCGCGATCGGTGAAACAGTCCGGTGGATAAAAAGCTGGAAAAAAAGAGAAACGCTCGGTGGAAAACCGATGGATTAATTTCACGCGTGGAAATCGCGGAAAGTATGGAAGCTTATGAGAATTTCGGAAGCGCCAGTTTAAGTCGCGATAGGCTTACGGTTAATCGAAGGGAGAAGGGCAATTAGGAAATCTCGAATCAACGATTCGATTATCGCTGTGACCCTTTCGGACCGAGCCAGCAGCCGAGCGTCCATTACGCAGCCAAGTCCGACCTAAGAACCAATCGAGCGGATGCACTTATGGCTAATTTACCGCGCGAATCACAGGCCGGGAACGCAACCCTATCTTGCGAAGGTGTCGGAAAAACTTCCCCGGGATCGATCCTCCTCGATCCGCGTGCCAAGAATTCTTAAACGACAGCCGAACCCGGCTCGACCGGAAAACCCTGTCCAGAGGGGAGGAGGCTTAGACTCGGCGATTTTAATTAATGTCGCTTGCTCGCCGACGATCCACTTTACAGCGGCACCCCTCTATCGCGGCGCGGGATCTTTCAATCGCGCGGAAACTTTCCACGTTAATTATTTCACCGTCGATGCCGGCGCGAGGGGGCACGGCCGAGAGGACGGGGACCAGTTCTTCCGCGAACGCCACGGGAAATTAGAAAGCGAGCGCGAGACCCGAGGAAAGCACGTACCTGCGATTCTCGAAAGCTTCCAACTGGACGATGCAGCGTCGCGACGCCCGAATTTTCGGCCAGTCGCGGATAAATCCGCGAGACAACTTCGAGTTCGTTTCGCGACACGCTAGATACTCGTTTCGATCGTATATATTACTAAATTAACACTAGATTTATGGGACCCGTGAATTTGACGGTTGAGTTGAGTATACAATATTAACCGATTTAATCAACTTATATTAGGTCGTCCCATAAGTTCTTGCCGGTTTTTACTTTTAATACTTAGAACTATATGTCGAATAAATCTTGAAATATTAAGAAAAAACGTAATCGCCCGTTTGTTATCCTATTTCTTCCTATTTCGTTGGCAAACACGTTAATCATCGATATAGTTTATAAAATGCGACGAAGAATGTAAATATCATCGCGAAAGAACTTATGGTACGACCTAATATTATATTTGTTAATATCGTAATTGTTTTTAAATTAAACTCATGGTCTTATTTTATAAGAAAATACGTAGTCTTCTTTACCCGTAAATCTGACGGGTCTCCATAAAGATAGGTATTCGAAAACGTTCGTAAACCTAGTGTTAATAACAAAATTGTGCCGCAATTGCGCGTTACTGTTCGATTTACTATCGCGTTTACCTCGAATCGTTTAATTGCAAGAAATTTTAATTTTTTCTTTATAGAACTCGCCTTCCTGAATACGAATCCGTAAACGGAGTTCTCTGAGAGTAATATATGGATAGTGCAAGTGAAAAATTACAGTGACATCCGCGCGAGGCGATAAATTTGAAGAGAATCGATAGAAAGGAAGACGCGAATCACGTGAATGGCGAAATTCAGCTGCAGGCCTGGCTTTGTTGTCGGTGTCTCTTAAATAAATTAACGACGACCGAGTCTCCGAATAGGACGGTCTCGTACAACGTTTGTACCATGAATTACGCAACGTTGCTATAGACAAGGGAGTCATTTGAACTCGTCCGTGCTCACACGCACGGGGCCGACTCGGTTGCACCGGGGATAGATTAAAAAGGTGTCGTTTTAATTTCGCAGCTGTTGGTACGAACGGGGCGGAGGCCGAGCTCGTGGCAGAACGCGGCCGTTTAAAATATTTCGCGGTAATTGTGGCAAACTTTCCGCTCGCACCGAGGACTTACCTTACTCGTTAGGTAAGAGATAGCTCGTCGAGGGCACCGCCGCGGGCCTCCGGTTCAACCCCTACGAGTTAACGAGATTTTTCGATTGTGCTGCAAGGTTTTACAGGGGCCAGGTGATTAAGCGTCACAGATAATTAGCGCGACTCTGTCGGACTCTTTCGTCTCGTGGTTTATCGTCTGTACTTAGGATATAGCCTTTTTAACATTGTCCAGCTATGAACTCGAAAGCTAAAATGGCTGGTAAGCTGAAGATCGATGGGGAATAAAGCAGAGAAATTTTTGGAAGAGAAAAGAGTTCGAGTATAAATTCGAGCATTCGGGATATTTTGAAGCGAAACTTAGGCGATTTAGGCTGAAATATTACACGGAGCAACTAATTTGAGAATACGGGAAAATTGCTCGATCCTTGGCCGAATAGAAATTTTTATCGATTACCATGAAAGGTGCAGCGATTACTGTGCGGCGAAATATGTTATTGACTTAATACGTAACGTTTTCACGTGCAGCTGTGGCCACGAGCACCTAACTTATTGCTCCTAATCTTCACCTCCTTAATGATTTTAATTAAACGCCACTCGTGAATCTAGCGGTTCGGTTAAACAGTACGTCTTAGTCGTTTGCAGGTAATCTCGCCGAGGCTTTACGCGTTGTTATCGCTATACCGGTTCGAAATGTGCCATTTTGTACTCGACTTGCTTTATCCGCCTTATTTATAGCAAAACACAGAAGAGAATCCCTCGATATCGATACGTTGACACACGCGTTATTAGAGAAATTTTCCAAACTTCGAGCAAAAGAACGTCGACCAAATTTTTCTAAACGAAACGTTATTTAATTTAAAGAAAAAGATAGCGAAATTTCCGTGTTACTCTTCTCCATTCGATTCCTCGTGAAAAGGTCGAAAATATTCGAGCTTTTGCAGAAAAGTCGCCATTGTCCCTTCTTCCTGTTAGCATTTTTACCCTTATAAGCTGAGCTCGGAGAGTCTGGCAAATCGGTGGAACGATTCGGGCTGGTTTGGCATAGCCATAATCGCTGATTCGTTTTCCATCGGTCCGGCGGTGTAAACACGGACGTGTTTCGTTCGTTCGTGCGTGACGTTGACAGAGAATTCGGTTTTTCCCTCGTACCTTCAGAGATTATTCTCGTGGAGGGTTTCTGTGCAGCGTCGACATGCACTTACCCTCGGATAGACAGGCAGGGTTCCTAAAGGGTGATCCCATGACAGTAATCCGATACTTGACCGATACAGGTCGTTGCGTGGGATATGAAACACGTGTTTCAGTGGACGACGGGCCCCGCCACTTTTGGAATATTTATCAATATGTGCCCGAAAGCGACGCCCCGGCACCGCTGCTCGTTCCTCTGCGAATCACGCGTTTTTAAGTAGCCTCGCGGCGATGCACAGTCTGGCCGGTGATCGTTAATTTTTCAAATCGAACGCGCGATCGGACGCGAGGGGCACATCCACGGTTTCGCGATACTTTTCCCGCACGGGGACGCGTGGAAAATCGTCCAGTCGACCGGCTATGCAAATTCGTCGCGAAGATTCCCGTGGACGCACGATGAATTATAGATACGCGTTCAGGGCGCTAGAAACATTCGCGCTTGTTTGCGATTAGCGATCCACCGCTTTTGCCGCTCGATCTTCCCGATCCACGTGTTTCCAACTTTTCCACCGTTTCCCCGTGCCAACGATACTCGATTGAACGTCGTATCGGTTCGCTTTTCGATCCGTGCCAGGCTAACAACCACGTTGAAAACGATAACTACAAGCTTGCCAGAATAATCGCTTCGTATAACCGATTTGTCGCGTTAGACTTGGAATCTAGACTCGAAAATCGGTCAATTTCTCGATATAAATCCCACTAACCGATAACCCAGATTATACTTTAACACGGAGATCGGCGCGGTACTGGGTTCTTAAATTTTCTACAAATTTAAGCAGTTAGCTATTCGATAATTCGCTATGTTCTAAGAACGAAATCCTACGGAAATTCTCCGAGAGAAAAAGGAAATAATTGCCAACGCGAGTTCTTCTTGAGGAAGGAAATAATTCGCAACGCGAGTTCTTCCTGAGAAAGGAAATAATTCGCAACGCGAGTTCTTCCTGTGAAATCTGTCGCGTTTCGAATTTGACGGCGGACGAAATAGGTAACGGGGTGTGATTTTTTCGCGAAGAAAGGGCGGATGGTGGTGGTTGAAGGGGAAGGGTAGAGGGAAGCGATGGGAAAAGGCGCGGAATCGGAATGGAAAGGCGCGGCAGAAGCGTTTTTCGGTGGCCTCGGATTCTTCAGGGTTCGCTGGTGGCCGAGCGACGGAAGCTCGGTCAGTGTCTCGGCCACCCTCGTGCCGTGCAGGTTTGCGAGGGAGGAGACTGCTTGTTCCCGGCATCCCCTCTAGATATACATACATATCCCCCTCCTCCTCTATCCCTCTCTCGACTTAATGCCAGTACGAGCGCGCGCTTTCGAACGACGCGTCGTGTCGGCCGCGAGGGACGATCAGTCTGTTCTCCACGTTCTCCACGCAAGGACGATCGCCGCCGGCAATCCGTCCCTCTAATCTGTGACACGAACTTTGACCGCGCTCCCGCTGCCTTCCTCGCGATCGCCTCTTATCGCCAGTCGGCTCGATGACGCGCGCTCGTCGAGTTCCTCGATCGGAGTCGGCCTGAGAGCAACCTCAGTAGCGATTACGTTTCCGTCGCGATCGCGCCTGTGTTACGCAGTCATCGATCTCTCGCGCGCGCGTCGTGTCATCGTGATTCCTTCGAATTCGCGCCAGTCCTCTTCTTCCTCCTCCTGCGAAGGGATAGAGAGCAGGCTTATCCCTGTTCCTCCGGTCGGCGATATTGCCTTTCCGCGCGGCACGATAGAAGGCAAGCTGGAACGTGTTAAACACGGGTTTCAGTAGGCTCGGCTGCCGGACAGAGCTCGGACATGTGATCGGTGACGACCTCTGGCGAAAGTTTTTCCCGCGTTTCGAGTGGTGCTTTCGAGTTGTCAGTGGAGGACGAGGACGTCGCGGGTGGAAACGAGAGAAGAGGGTGACGGGGAAAGAGTGGCAAATGCGTCGGTGTAGGCGGTAGTACGACTGGTCTTTTATGGCCTAGGTGGTACACAGAGGGAGGAAGGCACTCGTCGTTTCGAGCCTCGATCCACGATATCGAGATGAGACTGCTGCTGCCGTTGCTTTCGCTCCTCTGTTTGGCGAGCCGGTGCGCCGATTGCCGGGCGGTCGACGCCGATTCCGGCCAAGCCGAGAACTCTGTCGGAAGGCACAGGCGCAAATTCACCGTCGAGGAGCTCTTGAACCGCAAGTTCCCTCATGGTATCAGCGACGACGTCGACGTGGACATCTGCAAGGCGGGTAAGCCAAAACATCCTCGTCTCTCTCTCTCTCTCTCTCGGATCTTGCGCGCGCCCTGTGATCTATGCATACGCGTATCGATATCTCCTTCTGGCTGGTTTCCGAATCTATTTAGTGGCTCGGTATCGAACTGAAATCGAATCGAAAATTGGAAAAGTTCTCTCTGTTTCCCTTTCGGCCGCGCTGCTTTTAATTTCGTTGCCTTGGAAGGAAAGCTTTCGGTACGTTTCGTATTCAAATGTCCATTACTCGCCGCGGCGGAACGTGTAGTTGGCAAGTGGAAATATTTCCGTACCGAGTACCAGAGAATATACGTTCTCCGGGCGAATTGTGCGCTCGATATATTTATCTTCGACAGCGGCCTTGATAAATTTTTAATATAGATCAAAGAGAGGCACGATCACCGCGCGAGTGCAATTATGTAAAGCGTACATCTGCGTTTCGCTATGAAAATGGTAAAAATACGTACGCTATCTGCACGGTGACGTAGATAGCCAACAGATTTTCCTCTTTTTCCACTGCTCTCGTAACACGCGTTGCGAAATGGCCGGCAACAGCAGATATAATTACAAGAAGCATCGTAAGAAGAAGCTCGGCATCGCGACGTGTTCTCGACGTAGCTTTTTCGAAAAAAAGAACGAGAAGTTTCGCACGGTTCCAAAGCTTCGAGATCTCACGCGAAACTCGTTCAGTCGAGTCGCGGGGATAGGACATTTCTCGAGACCGCACGAAAGCGTTCGATCGACGATGGATCGTTTGAAAGGCTACCGATTGGGAAAAAAATAGTCGAAGGATGATCGGACAGAGAAGCTCGGTGTAAACGTTGGAACGAAGAACGCGCGTCAGCCCGAGAAGCCTCCCTTTGTTCTTGCAACGTTCGAAACTGGAACTACGCGGTCGAGTTGGTGAAACTGAATCAAAGGCGAGCCACCGTTTGTATCGTTGCGTATTCGCTCCATTTCCCTTGCGCGTCGTAAACCGTGGAGATTCGAGGGCAAATCAAACGATCCTCTAAATCGGCGCTTATGCCTGTCCGAATTAATCGGCGCACAGGCGATCCAAATCGCTCGATCGTGGCCTGCACGATCTTTCGCTCTCGCAGCACCCGGGACGCTCGTTGTAATACCTGAGACGAGCGTATTCGACGCTCGAAGGGACGCCACGAGGACGCCTTTTATCCTTCTCGAGTGATTATCCTGGGCGTGCCTCTGGAGAGCGGCGCGTACTTACTTGCACACGAGAGAGATCCTCGAAACTCGAGCGACCATGAACGGGATGAAAAACGACTCGATGGTCCTTTGGACAGGGTGTCGGTCCGGAGAGAAAAAATGGACGCGGCTGAACCGTGGTATATAAGTACAACAGGCCTCGGCCCGTCGTTTCTCCTCGTATCTAATCTCTGTTTGCGAAGAAGAACGAGAAAGAGAGGAAGACCCTGCCGTACTGGCATTATCGTATTGTCAGCCGTGCTTGTTGAACGCTCGGTTATCGTTACGTTGGCCAGCAGCTTTCGTATTTTCGTGAGGCCACCGGGATATCGAGCGATATCGGGCCAATTCGTTTACGAACAAACCGAACAACGATTCTCCTCCCCTCTCCTCCCGGTGCCACTGAATATTTTTAATTCACCGTTCCGTCGAGATTCTCCAGACGAGTTCCGCCGCGCGAACCTCGCCATCGACAGTTCTCCACTCCGATTTTCGTTCCCTTCGTCCTCGCCACGGTGAAATTTCCCCGAACCAGAGTTCCTCGAGTACGCGAGAAGCGTTCCATCGTCTATCGGGAACTTTTCGAGTTTCTTTCACGGCGGCGTTCCCCTTTTTCCGCGAGCGTTTAGCCGAAACCGGCTTACACGCTGGCCGATTAATCGGGGTAAAAGACGGGGCGAAACTGGCGAATAACCCGAATCAGTTCTGCATCGAGGCAGGGTAAACACCCGAGCGAGCCAATACCGAGCCGCTGACGGGGTAAAAAACGCGACGGAAACTTGGACTTTCGAACTACTCTCCGTAAAAATACCGCGAACTTGATCGAAGTGGGACGAAGTTTCTCCCGGCGCCTGCTATCTCGCGGGGAAAACATTAATTTTCCAGCTTCCTCGGATTTTCTTCCCTCCCGACGCGGCGAAGAAGCAGGCCGGAAATAGGTGCTGTAATTCGGCGCGGCTTAAACTGCGGGTCCCTGCACACTTGTAACGGAATTACAGCGGAAATTTTGCCAACTGCAAATCGTTTGTTTGTCCCGATATGCACCTAGCGATAAGCATTCAAATTGCCAGTGTATATAACCCGAGGAACGATTGTTTAAAATTCTATTCGTTCCACTAGCGTAAGTAGTATTAAGCAACGTTTCCTTCCTTCGTTTTGGAATTAATTCTTATCCTTTGCGGTCAACTCGCCGATTCGCAATAGTTCAATTCGAAAAAGTTATCGCGCGAAGATCAATCGATTCTACGACAGAGTAACGCGTCAAATCGCTAATTTCAGGTAGTAAAAAGTTTTCAAGCGACGAGTTGCGTCTTCGAATTTGACTATTCTCGTACTCCATCGATCAACCACGAGTCTGCATCGACGTAGTTCCGTTAAACGAACCTATCGCTCGAAGGTATGACACTTTGTCCACTTTGCAACCGAAACAGATCGATCGAAACGGGAGTTGGAACCCCGGTGGACACGAAATCGGTGGAAAAGGAAAATTCGAAGGTCGGGGCTAATCGTTTCCACGACCGACTGAGTTAGGTTCGGAATTAGAGGAAAAATTTGTCGAGCGAAAGAGGCGGGCGGACGAAAAAGTTTAAGAACCCCTGCTACAACCGATCGATTAGTCTTCTCATGGTGTTCGCCGTTGAGGACGAGAAGAAGAAGGGGGTCGAAGAAGGTGGTCGTAGGAGGGAGAGAGTGGACAGACTGGTAATAAAGTGCTAGACGAATCGGCATCGATTATCAGTCGTTGGCTATTGCTAATTGCGGCTCGTCGTGGAATAATCGAACCTCTTGGTCGTTTGCGAGGACTCGTGGAACGACGGGGACTGAGAAGGGCCGAGGGGGGCCGGCGGGGGCATCGAATCATCCTCTTTCACGGGAAGTTTCAGCAATTTAGATTAAGATCAAAAGCCAACCGGATAATGTCTCGAATACCTACCGACTGTTGCGAACAACTTGTTATATCTAGCTTACACTCGCCTTTCTTAAGCGCCACGGGGAAACGGCCTTTCCATTCGATTCTACGGATTCCTTGGAAAGGGAGGAAGATGCGTCGCTCGTTCCGATGAGTCACGAGCCTTTTTACCTCGTCGTGGTTCACGGGCTGATCGTTTTCTCGAGTGGTTGTCCACCGGTTCGTACGTTCGCAATTTCCTTCCCTCTCTTTCCTCTTTTTAACTCTTCTCTCCTCTCGATTTCCGTAAATCGTTCTGCGCGTTGTTTCATCGCGTGTCGTTCGCGTTCCTTTCGAAGATTTATATCTCAACGATCTATCGGTGGATCGACGAGAATAATTATCCGGTTTTTCTTTGATTTTTTTTGAAAATTTCTCTCTCATCCCGTTGATTTCTTAGTCGTTGAAATACACCGTAGTGTTTCACATTGTTTCTTATTGTTTCTTGTGGACAGCTAGCGACAGGACGCGCTGAAACACCGAGCCGAGGCGCGCAGACGATCGGCTAGACGCGTGCTGAGAGGAGGACATAGGAAATTATACGGTGGCACGTTGCGGAACGATAATGCTCATTGATTTTCGAGCGTGTAATCAGCCATAAGTTGAACGCACTTAATGTAAATAAGAACAACGATAATGCTGGAAACCGCGCGGCACGAGATAGAAGGGAACTTATTAAGTCGGCAACTGCGAGAACTTGCTAATAAATATTCCGTAAGTGAAACAATTTATCCTCGTCTGATTTGAATAAAAAACGACGCCGCGCGCCGTTCAACGACGAACCGTAATAGAGTAGTTCATTCAGACGCGCGTTTTATCTCCTTTCCATATTGATTTTCTGACATTGAAACAGAACCGTCCCTTTTTTTTTCTCCTCTTTCCCGACAACAGATCGCTTTACGAGCTTTACGCATCGCCAAACTAATTCCTTATCCGCGACGTACCCCTCATCACGGAGAAAAATAAAGAAAAAAGAGGAGAGAGATATTTAACCAATTTCTCGGCGTTTCGCGAAAACTCCTTCTTTTTTTTCTATCCTCGTTGCGACGCGCATTATCGGATACGTATACGTTATGCTAATGCGGATTGATCGAGCATACGGATAGAGAATAGTCGGCCGCAAAGGTAGTTGACCATTTAAGTAGCAATTTATCGTACCATCGAATTATTATGTCAGCGGCAGCAAATTGTTTACGAGCAACAAATTTTCCCGCTTCGACGAGTAAACTCGAATTACTCGTCTAAACGCGATTGAATCATCGAAAGGAAGCGTTTAATGGCAGGTGGAAAAGAACGCGGGACGTATGAAAATAAATGGACGATTAGGCGCGAGCTTGAAAATCCGTGGACGCGCGTCTGCGCGGATTTTTTCCGCGGATGCGTCGAATTTTTCCTTTTCGCCGAGCTGCACGGGCCATTACGGAGGCAATTATCAGCCAGACCGAGTCTTTCCTGTCTCGAGGCAAACCTGGAACATCCGTGAAATTACCAGCCCGACGAGAAACTCGGGATTTTATTTCCCCATATCGATCTCCGTCAAGGTTTTCCCACGGCTCTCCTGGCGTCTATGAAGGATCTCTCCTCGTTCCTTTTCATTTTCCCTCCAAGCCTCGCTCGCCGCGCGGTCGATTTGAAACAACGGGGTTAAGGCGGAGACGGAGCATTGGATGTTTGAGAGAAAAAAAAAAGAAAAGAAGAAAAAGAAATATGAAAGAGGTAAAGAGAGGGAGGAGGAGGAGGACGCGGTAGAAAGCACGGCCGATGCTTATTATTTTTTAACGCTCTATTAAAGATCGCGAAACGAAAGGATTTTTGCACGTGCAACGAACGGCTAATGGCTGCTTTGCATATATGGAGAAATAATAGCCGGCGATAAATCGCGATAAATCGGCCGACGGAGAAATTTCACCTAAACCTTCGATTCCTCGGAAGAATAACACCGATGTTTCCCTTCGTTTCATCGGCCGATTGCGAGCCGTGGCATCGCGAGAGCAATTACGCCGCGCGATGATCGATTAAAACGGCCGGCGGTGATGGTAAATCACACCGATGCAACTCTTAATTATACGGGAAATTTTCTGCGGTTTTCCTTCCACGCTTTGCAATTAAAATCTTCGCTCGCGTGTCGGGCTCGAGTTGCGAAATACGCGCCCGAGATATCCCGCGCGAGCCCATCGGCTGGAAAACAGCCGCGTAAACGACAGGGGAACACCTCTTTCTTCATCTTCTTCATCCCTTAACTGATCTATGACCTCTCCACGATCACTGACACTCGTGGATCATGAATGATCGCTTGTTCGCGTGAACGAACCCGTTTTCGCGGAGCGTAGAAATTTTCCAGACCGAAAATCAGGCTAACGGAAGATCTCGCGGTTCTACGCTTCGATACGAGATTTTATTTCACGATTTTATCCTCGGATACGCGATTCCACGGTTTACCGAACGATAGATCTGCCTGGCCGCGACGTTTTGAAAAATCGCACGGTAGAAAATCCCATTAAGGTACGTACCCTCTGTGGAACCTTTTATTTCCTTATGTAAATTCGATCGTTCCTCGCGCCGCTTAATTAAGCGGCCGCGCATTCGATCGCCGCGACGCGGAATGACACAATTGTGCGAGGCGAGGGAATCGAAACGGCACGTACGAATCTTAATCGCGGCGTATAAAACCGCAGGACGGGAGAGGAAACGTGGAAATCGGAAGTGGAAAGAGGAAAAGTATCGGAGACGCGGATTGGAAGCGTTCAGTGGAGCGTGGTCGACGAGGCAGGTCTAGCCGCAATTGGGACATGAAAAGCAGGTTCGCGTAGCGTGCATCAGTCGCGTGCAGCGAGATGCATTATAGCGCACGCGAGCTCGACGATACTCGCGCGGTCAGTCTTTTCATCGGGCCGAGTCTAAAGCACGCAGAACGGTACCTCGTGCTTTTTGCTCGTTAGCTCGGGACGATCTTCGCCGTGGCAGCTCGATCTTACGCGGACGCAGGATTTTCCACATCGATCTTGCCCTCTTTCTTCTCCTCCTCCCTTTACCGCCCTTTCTTCCTCCCGCTTCTTTATTCCGACCACCTCTCTCCGCGATCCTCGATAACGTCGCCGAGAGGGAAGAAGCCGGCCGTTCCGTCTCGCGAGCGAATATCGATTCCGCGGAACCCGCGAGCGTATATCGCATCGAGGGGAGTGGACCGGCTTCGCGGGGACCGCACGCGGAAACGATGGAATCGAAAGCTGCGTGGTACTTCCAGGGTTTCGCGTGTTTCACAGGATTTCACGCTACGCCGGTCTATCAGCTGTTTATCGCGGATTACACGCGATTCCGACGTCGCTTTGCCCGTCGCCGACGCTTTGCTTCCGCGCGGCAAAATTCATCTATCTGGTCGTCCCTCCGCTTCCGTCCACGATTCCTCGCGACGAAGACGTACAGTCGATAATTGCTCCCGATAGTAGTTAATGATATTATTATAATTCCTACCACTGGAAATATTCGTTCGTTCGTTCGGGAGAATGAATTATTAACGATTTCGTCGCGGTCGCAACGGAAACGCGGCGGAACGAGCAGCAGTGCGAAAAGCGCGAAGCGGAATGAAATTTCCACGATTCCACGGTCGGGAAACTTTTTAATATCGAACGATATTCCCCTTCGGACTCCGTGTGAACGCTGACCGGCAATTATCGCGACGCTTCTCTCCGATTTTCACGCCAGCCTCGTTTCTTCGCCGCGGAAAGAATTCCGCGTTCAGGGGGAGGGTTTTTTCAACGGAGCCGGTTATGACGGTCATTAAGCGATGAATTTTAATGCATTTTAGCATTCTCCACGTTTCCTACGGCAGCTTAAAAGTTCCGCGAACTGCTCCTAACGGATGGACGTACATACTCTACTCTGTTTTTTCCCACCCCGCTCCTTCGTCTCATCGCGCCCCATTCAACAGTCTCACTTTGTTTTTCGTTAAACTTTTATCTCCGCGAAACATGCGGTCAGGTTTTACCCGGTGTCCCTCATTCGCCCCCGCTTTCGTCCGTCTCTCGCACTCTTACCCCTTCGTCGCATTGTTTTCGCGTAAATCGACCGACTAGTGCATAATTCGCGACGCTTCAACGTGAGAAAAACCAGCGATGAAAGGTATATTCGATTTCGTTCCTCTTTCCGATTCGTGTACGCAGAAATTTCGGCTAACGTGTTCGCTGTTTGATTTTTTTTTTCTGGTTTCTAATAGTCAAAAGTACACGCATCGTGTCTCTCTAAGTATTTTTCGGAACGATTGCATTGTTTAACGGGAATTCTGATGTGTAAGGGTCGTTGATAAGTCTCGTAGAGTTTTTATTCCTGAACTTGAATTCAATAGGAATTTTTTAATGTAATTTTGGAAGACGATTTTTACCTAATTAATGAATTATTAATAAATATTGGACGGAGTGTTCGAACTGTTACCGAAGATACCAGAAGTTTATCATTAATTTCCGTTTTTTATGCAATTAATTTATCAACTACATGCACCTATTATGGATATAATATTGTTACATATAACTCTTGATCATGTTTTGCTTCTAATTTTGTTTATAATTAAATGTTTCAAAGAACAACCGTACTGGTCGTTGTTATCAAATTGCCTGCGCCATCAAATCATTATTCCTAACAAACTAATTAGCATCGAATTACGTACGAAAATTACCTAGGAATATTGTCCAAAGTTCCAGCTTTCCGATGCAATTATAAAAGTTCACAAATTATTCGCAGAAATTGAGCAATTTGTTAATTAATAAGACGAAAAGAAATCTATGGACAAAACATTCGCGGTGTCCTAAAATTTATGGCCAATTTTGCAATGTGTATTAGAAGAACATACCAAGTCAGGAGGTCTATCATTGGCAGAATTCTAGTAAATGACGTCATTCCTTGGGATAGTTATAAATTACTTATTAACTAGTCGTTAATTAGATGTAAGTAAATTAGAGATTATATATAAGTTAGTAATAAGTTAGTAATAAGCAAGCGATATTTTTGAGTTAATGACTCTGGCAGCAATATGTAAATTGTGACGAATTAAGGTAAGTAAATAAGGTAAGTGAGGTAAGTATGGGTAAAAAGAGGTAAAAAAAGATAAGTAGCAGAAACACGGTAAGTATCGGTAAAGAAAGGTAAGTAAGGTAAGTATCGATAAAGTAAGAATAAAAGACGAAATCGGCCGAAAAATATACGACGAGATTGCGAGAGTATAGAATTCTTGGAAATGACATCGTTTCTCGGAAACGAGGAAAATTCCTGGAAATGACGTCATTTCTCGGAATCGGTCGGCGAGCGACCTCCTGTCGTGTTATGCTATCCTGATACAAAATCGCAAAATCGGCCAAAAATTTCACGGCTGGTCGTAAAAGTATCGATCACGAGGCAGGGGAAGTTTTGTCCTCGCTCGCGGCAAAAGTATTGTCCACGGTGTACCTCCTGTCATGTTATGTATTCCTGATACAAAGTCGCGAAATTGGCCAAAAATTTCTCGGCAGGGAATTTTCGGCCGATTTTAGGACTTTGTAACAGGAACATAGAACGTGCGAGGAGGTATCTCGTCGACCGATTCCGAGAAATGACGTCACTTCCAAGAATTCTTCTCAGTTTCAAGAAATACGTCATTTCCAAGAATTATCGAGGACAATGTTTTTGCAGTCTCGTCGTACATTTTTCGGCCGATTTCACGATTTTGTATCAGGATAACATAACATGATAGGAGGTCGACAGTTCCGAGAAATGACGTCATTTCTAAGAATTCACAGGGACAATACTTGTGCGGTTTCATCGTAAAATTTTCGGCCGATTTCACGATTTTGTATCAGGATAACATAACATGATAGGAGGTCGACAGTTCCGAGAAATGACGTCATTTCTAAGAATTCACAGGGACAATACTTGTGCGGTTTCATCGTACAATTTTCGGCCGATTTCACGATTTTGTATCAGGAACATAGAACACGATAGGAGGTCGATCAGCGACATAATTCCAAGAAACGACGTCATTTCCAAGAATTTCATTCGACATTACTTTTGCAACGTTTTACTTATCTTTTACTTACCTTTCTTCCTTTCTTCTCATACTTACCTTTTACTTACCTTTCTTCCTTTCTTCCCATACTTACCTTTTACTTACCTTTCTTCCTTTCTTCTCGTACTTACCTTACTTACCTTCTCTTCCTTTCTTATCTTCCTTCTTCTTAATTTACATATAACTTTGGTAGATATTGCCTACTCTTTACTTTCAAAGTTCCAAGAGAACATTGAAAATTTACAAGAGACAGGAAATATCTTAAACTTTGTGCGTAGCTCTTAGCTTGGTATCATTTTCCATAGAAAAATCAATATCCCAAAGATTTTCTTTTGGAAAACGATACCAATTACCAGGTCTCACCACGAGGAGGTTGCTACGCATCGAGACCCGAACATTTGCCCTAGCGGTGCACCCTAAAGATACTTTAATCTAACTTGGACCAAAAGAAATTCAAGCTACCGACACTTTATTAAATTTCGTGTCCTACAAAAAGGACTTTGATTCGTTATACTAAAAATTCACCGTCCCAACGCTAAGATATTTCATTTCTACGGACTCTTATATGTCCAAGTTCCCATAAAATTAAGGAATGAAATATCAAATACGCGAGCATAGAGAATTTATATATTTCGCTCCAAGTTAGATAGCTTACCTTATCTTACATGAAACTTAGCCTAGGCATCTATCTTACGTGTACTGAGATCTATTTGGGTTTAAACCCACGCATCTCGTTTGTCTAATGATGTCTTGAAAACTTTGAGAGCCTTGAGAACCTTGAAAACCTTAAAAAGCTAAAAAGAAACCGATTAGTAACAAATTAGTAGAGCATAACAAAAGCGAAGGAAATATAAACGAAATGAAGGGAACAAGTCATCGATGAGACATGAAAAACCGAACATGAAAAATAAATACACCAACGATAAGACAATCAAGTATTATACGAAATATTTGAATTCTCAAATAAAGACGAATAGAAAGGAGAAAATAAAATCTGGAAAGAGGAAAAATAATTAAAAGCTGAGAGCTGCTTGAAAGCAAGAAAAATTTATTAAATTATCGAAGGAGCACCTTTCCGGACACGAAAGAAAAAATAGATGTTGCGCTCCTGAGGTCAAATCGGTAAATGATTCAAGCATCATCGCATCGTCTTTTATATAAACCCCGATCGACTAAAAACCGATGAAAATTTCCTCGCTTTACCGATTTTCTTACATGTCCGTCTCGGTGGCCAATAATCTCTTAATTTTTCGTTTCCATCATAANATCGACTAAAAACCGATGAAAATTTCCTCGCTTTACCGATTTTCTTACATGTCCGTCTCGGTGGCCAATAATCTCTTAATTTTTCGTTTCCATCATAAATTTACGTCTCAAAAAATTCGTTACTAACAATATCACACATTTCCTGTAAGCTATAACTGCATTCGCGCGTGCACAGTATACGCACGTCGAAATATTTTTATTTCCTCCGTATTTTTCGCTGAAACGAAGTGTTACGCGCGAAATAGAAACGTCAGAAATCTCGTTCGCGCGTTGAAAATTAGGCGGGAGTTTATTTCGCGACTATTTCCTATTAAAAAGTCATTCGCGTTTAAAAGCATTGAAAAGCAACGAGACCGTTTCGAATTACGGGCGATTTGGAAAAGTTCAAATTCGCGGGACAGCGTTATTTATCGTTTAACGCTGGCCGATAGCGGTAATTTCGCGGGCAACGCACGAATTCAACTTTCTTGCGTTCCCGCTCCGCTTCCGGAGTTCCTCGAGAGAGATTGCTTTTTAAACGAGAAATAATAGAGAAAGAAGCGACGCCGGCGGGATACACGGTGTTTTACCCCGGCTAAATACGTGATAGAGAGTGAACGATTCTTTTCGTTTGATCTCGGATATTCGCCGCGAATTCCTTCGCTTTATCGCGAACCGGTGAGTAATTACGGGACGTCCCGTTTTCGCGAATATCTCGGGAGCAGTCGTGGATACCGCGTCGGGAAATGCTAAGCGGTTTATGCGGGGAATGCTCGGACGTTTAAAATATCGGATATTTCAATGGACGGATAAGATTATTCGAGCGGCGTCCGTTCCGTCCGATTCTTCGCCAGTCGAATAGCCGGAATAATTTTCCGTCGTGTCGCCACGCGTTTTAACGTTCCAGCTCGACAATCCGTGGAACGACGGGCAACGAAAGAAACCAAGGTACACATTCCGATATACATTGCTGACTTGTCGAAATCGTAGAATGGGAACGGAACAACGCTCGTTATTTTCACGCGGTATGCCTCGAAATCACCGTCGATGCACCTCTAACATCGCTTCGAAACGTCTCGAATGAAACAACGTCGTCTGCTCGCGTCTCGAACCGATCCCGATTAACCCATTTGCATCATAAGCGTATATATACGCTCAATTTTCCTGGTCACTATCACCGGAGCGTATATATACGCGGCTGCGTTCGGCATTCAATCGAAATATTTAATTAATAAAATAACACACTCCCTAAGATAAGATCACAAAGACAAGCACCGATACTGACAACTGTTATTATTTTCAAGAACATTCATAAAGACAGAGCATTTCACGCGTTCGAACAAAAACTTGCCGAAGAAATTATTGCAAATAATATAGGAAAACTAAATGCACGAAGAAAAACAGACAAAGTTACAACGTCCGTGTCATTGCCACCAAGATTTTCTGGAGAACATTTTCCAATGGTCATACTATCAATTTCGTAGAAATAAACTCAAAAGCGTTGCGTTGTTTGTCTACAAGAAACGAAAAGAAGGGAAACTATTTACCAGTGTGAAAATTGTGAAGTACCTATATGCATCCTACATTT
>NIJG01000099.1:89158-120854 GCA_002201625.1 Euglossa dilemma | reverse complement strand
AAAAAAAAAAAAAAAAAAAAAAGGGATCGAAAGACGATAGCGTCTAACGCGTCAAAAAGCTGGGACTTTAAAGCGCGAACGAGATAGTCCCTTATCATCCGGGTCTATAGATAATTCTCTACGATATTTCTCATCGAAGAAATCTCTCGTTCTTAAATCGATCTCCACGTAAAACGAAACATTCGCGAAATTGTCACTCCACTTTACAGTTCGTGGAAAATTCTCCGGATTCGTCCATCGATTAATAATTCCAAGCGATTTGTTTACTGTGCGTATTCGCGACGTATCAAAATTTGTTAATATATCCCTGTATCCCGGGATTCGCACATTTACAAATTTCAAACCGTGGCAAGCTGCGCTCGATACGAAATCTCGGATTTTAGTTTCTTTCTTATTGGTCAAATTCTCCTGGATTTACGTAACCGTGTTACGTAAGCGGACGAATAAATAAAGGTAGAGGTTGAAATGTAACGAAACTACCCTGACACAACTACGCCAGTTGGCGAAATTCCGCTTACCTTTTAGCCTAGAAGGGAAGCGGAGGTTAAGTAACGAATTGATCCCGTTGGTGGAATCGTAATAGAAGCATAATCGCGTGGAAATCCAGTAACCTAGAATAACGCGTCGAAGAACGGGTCCCTCTAATCTCCCTGCACGGTGGCTAGGTATTATACGAAGTAAACAGAAATTAAGGGTTGCTCCGACCCTCATCGGCGATCTCTGCGGATGGCATTCTCCCCGCTCTGCACTTGGCAGCCGTCCAGTCATTTCTCTTTCTTCCTCTCTTCTCCTTCACTTTCCAACGATTTTTCCCCGGTTTTTGCGCCGCTGCTTCCGTCTACGCTGAAACAATCCGCCCGCAAATACCGCTTTAATTATTCCATTCTACTTAACAGCGCGTTCCACGATCGCGTTCGGTCCTTTTCCGCTCGCGCGATAGCCTCTGCTCGATCCTGGTTACCTCGCGTGCTCGACCAGGCCTGGCTCACTCCATTTTTCCTTCGTTCCATTCCTCCTTCCCTTCTTTGTGCCCTCGCTCGTTTCTTTCCACGTTTTTGTATCCGTCGTCGTTCCCTTTCGCCTCGTCGAGCAGCCCGGCGGGAGAAAGAGAGGCGATTTTCGGATCGACCAGGCGAAGGTCTCGTGTCACCGCGTGTAAGCTCTTCTAAGCGGGTCCTTCGGCCGGGATGAAAGAATTCCGCGCTATCGAACGCGGCCGATCTTCGAGAGGCTTTTTAGTCTAGCGTGTATGTGGCACGCGGAGCAACGAGGCGATCGAAGAGAGATCGCTGGAAGGTTTAATTACGGAGAAATTAAGGTCATCCTTGACAGCTATTTTTCTTCCACTGTCTCTTTCTTCGGGTCTCGGGGATCCTCGCCCGAGAAGGTACGATCTTTCGTGGGCGGCTTTATCCCCCGGCCTGAGACATTCGTTCGCCGATGTGCTTCTCTTTCATCGGAGTTTCACAGATAGAAGCGGTCTCCTCGAGTATTATACCGCGTTTGAAAAAGCGCTTGAAAAGGCAAGCGAAAAACCCTGTATATACCTCTGTATCCTGTCGAGTCTTTCTATTTCGGATTACAGGAAGGGCCTGAATTACAGGCACCATCGATATTTACGAGCTTCGTCGGACCGTGTTTCCGTTTTTAAACTGCGACGCGCGTAGTCGAATGATAATTTTTCAAAAGTACGGGAAGGAAATCGAGACACCAGCGGACCACGTTGGGTTCCTACGGTTTCGGGTTATATCTGGAACGCGTTTCGCGAGAAAGTTACCCCGTCGTGACACGTACTTTGCCACGAGATCAAAGAAAATTTAATTCACTCTCACTTCATTAGCGTCCCGCGAAAGTATAGCATCAATTCTTTCTTTCTTTTTCGTCCTCGATATGAAATTAGGCACGCCTTTCTACGCGTGCCGCCGCTTCCTGTGCGTCCTAATGGCCGGCAATTAACGCATAATTACACGAATCGAGTTACACGCGACTCCTTTGCTTCGACCATCGCGTGGATTCCACCCGAGATTCTTCGTTCCAGCGACTTCGCGGAGTCTTTAAACGTTCCCGAACAGACAGGTGTGCGTTTCGACGAGTTTCTCCCGAGCTATCGTACATTCAAAGCTATCGATCCACGCGGGAATAAGCAAAACAATTCCAAAGCTCTAGTCTACCAAGTATTTTCTACCGAGCCGCATCCGATGCAAGTTCGTAACGACGTCTCGCTGCAAACGGACAGTTTTCCCCTGTATCAAGTACTCTTTCCGAACTTTCTCGTTCCTGCCACTTAGTTAAGGTACACGGGTACACGAAGGTCTGTGTGCAACAGAGACCGAGCAAGGATCCCTGGGATTTCTCTGCCCCGTCGGAATGATCTCGTTGCATAATTGGAAATATAAACTCGTCGAATCTCGCGTGCCGCTTGTTCAAAATCGCTCCTCTGCGTTAATGGACTTTCAACAATTACCTACTCGCCGACGCTTTAATCCCGAATACGTGATACCATAAATTGCTAAAAAATTGCACAAAAATATCCCACTGGTTTAACCCTTTCAACTCTTTCATCGTCTCTGATTCGATCGATCTTTATCTTTTCCGTTTATTTCAAACGTAATAAAATAAAATACATTTGAACCAAGTATCTCTTTGAACTTTTTATCAGGTGCGATTTCCAAGTCGATCTTTCGTTTAGACGTGTCACTTCGTAGATATACGAGACGAAACAAGGACCACCTACCACGAAACGCGAGTAGAAACCTTCAAGAGAGTTAAATCGAAATAAGCGACAGTTAGAAAAAAGGAAAATTCTAAACTCCAAGTCGTTTCGATCTGTTCCCATGCTATCAGCTCTGTTCACCCGGAAAATTGTCCGTTGACCTCCGTCTAGCCGGAGAATCCGAGGGATGGCAGGAAGAACTGACCGGTATCTGACCGACAAGTCGTCTCGGTCACATGGTCTGCTAGACGTGCCCGATTCTAGGATTCCGAGGGAAATTTTGAACCTGCTGAACGGCTCGCACGAAGACGACAAGCCGGTACACAGCGTGTCTGACCCACATAGTGGCGAGGTGGGCGTTGAAGCCGGAAACAGGCCGGGGATAACGGAGGAGGATGGCAGAGAGGGAGGCGGATAGAAAAGTGGAGGAGAACAAAACCCGTGCGCGAAGGAAACGGGCCGAGGACAAGACTAAATGAAACGAGGTTGACTCTCGTTCCTCTCTGCTCCGCCTCCTCGCCTCGGACTCCGACGCCGCCAACCCTCTGGCCGCGTCGTCTTCCTCGGTTTCTCTTCTTTGCTCTTTTCCCGACGGCCAACAAAGCGGGAACGGCCACGTTGCGCGGAAAGTTGGAACGTTCTCGGGAACGGCCGCGATCCCGCCGAGAATTATTTCCACGTTCCGGCGTGCCGCTTCCGCAGCTGAAATTCCAACAAACGACGCGGTTGCTTGTTAGCGCCGCATAATGCGCGCAGAAATCCGAGTTCACGGCGTCCCTTGACGTATGGAGGCCGGAGGATTCTAGGGTTACGGCCGCCGAGGACGTTCGGTTCCGGCCTCTGACCATCCACTCGTTTTCTCTGATCTCGTGCACTTCCGGTGGCTCCTCCGATATTTCACCCTCCCATCGTCTGTTCGAATGTCTCGTTAATCCAGAACCGTTCTTTCCGTCGATGTAGCCAGCGTGAAATTAACCTTGCACCGTTTTCAGCGAGCTGATCTTTTTCCTTCTTTAGCGACGAGATCGCTTTCCAATAAAAATATATTTGTTTATTATATTTAAATCCGAGCTCTAAACGGATCCTTACCTCGCCCAAACAATTGTTTTCTTTGATATATCATGTCAAGGAGTTAATAGCGGGATTAGTACGACGTGTACTCTTGTATCGGTAAAGCAACGATGTGAAATAAGTTTGGAAGAGGAAAGGCGACACGTGCTGCTTGCTCTGCTGCCTGAATAGAACTGAAAGTGTAAAGAAAGAAGGTCAGGATACGTAACGTCCTTTTCCTCGAGTCGACTCTGTCACTAGGGACCCTAGATTAGTGACACATCTGGTGTTTACCCGATGTCTTCCTGTCGATCTTCTCGTTGTTCCGAGAAATAACCGAATTGCCGAAGATAATCCGACCAATCGTTTGAACTTCTACAAACCGTCTTTGTTCTTCGTTATACAGACATCTAAGCAGGAATTAAATCAAGCTTTGCCCTTTATATCGGTCCCATCGTACGATTCCTGCTCACGAGGATGTCACTGTTCAAATATTAACGCGGTATAGATTCAGTTTCGCTCCTCGCTACAGATGTATCAACCCGTTCGTTTCGTTCGCGATTCGCCTTCAAAAGTTTCCAATTACCCGAACAAGCGTGTGCGAGTGGTACGTGTCCATTGTAAACTCGAGGACAGAGGGAGCAATTTGTCGGATTCAAAGTCGCAGAAGGATCGAACGCTGGAGGATCCATCTCTAACTAGACCGTCGACTGACGCCTGTTAAACCGATGATCGCCGGGATTCCTCGCGGTATTCTTCGTGCTCGATACGGAGAAAAATTCTGGCAATAAATCCTCGCGGAGATCGATGGACCACTATGCTATGCTATTACCCGAGCTACAATATGGCCCGTGCTCGTTTCCTTTGGTGATAAATAGCGCTGGTCGCTACTTGCCCGCGCATTTATATTATACCAAACGTCCGAGTTTTCCTTGAAAAATACACATCCGCGCGAGCTTTTGTCTAACCCGCGAGACGATTTCATCGAGCCCCGATAAGCTTCGTTCCGGTGCAAGATCAAGTTCAACGGCGGTACGATAATTCGCGTGAATAATGCGGAGAGATTTTTTGCACCGGGTCCGAGTGAAAACACCAGCTCGAGTTTCTCGTTAGCACGATAACTTATGCGAATAATATTCCGAAATTACTTTCAAACGTCCGCTTTTTCAAGTAGACCCGAGTAAAGGCACGAAGATCGATTCGATCTTTCAATTTCTTTTTAAGATTCTTCTTCTTCCCATTTTCCATCCACCGATCATTTCACCCATTGTGGTGGATTTAACGTTGAAGAATAAAGCGTTAATTTTTTGGACCAGATTTACTATTGAAACGAAGAACGCTGTTAAACGCATTAATTCATGGTGATGGCACAGGTCGGTTTTTCAGAGTAAAACATGAATAGAAGTTAAATCTCGGGAATTCGAAGACTCGGTAATCGTTTCGGAACAATCGAGGTGCGAGAAATCGTTGGCTTTCGAATCGTTATCCATTTAGTTCCACCTTGCAGATAAATAGATTTGCATAAAACGCGAAAGGCGTTTCCCGAACGTGTCTCCGTTGCTTTTTCTCGGCGAATTACAATTTCTTATTACCCAAAGTTCACCCCGGCTTTGAAGCAGAGCTGGAAAGATAACCAGGTGGAAAATTTCCAGGGTTCTAATCGGAAAAGGCGAGACGAAGTTCGGGAAAACGCGTGAAATCTCTTGGACTTCGAACTTTTCTCGCCATTTTCTATCGTTCTATCAACCGATTGGGGGAAAAACGAACTGCTGGGGTAAAAAAATTTTTGAATGACAAAAGATCTACGATCGCGGCGATGGTCGAAGATGAAGAAGAGAAAGAGGAGGAAGAAAAATATTCCGTCGGTGTCAGAGGTCATCAGACGTTCCTTTTTACTTGGCTCTTCCTTTTCCGCGAGTCGACTCTTATCCCAGGTGAGAAGTCGACCTAATCCTAAGGGATAAGTTTTCATCACGTCCGGCTAGCTTCTGCATAGCAGCGCGCTTCCTGACTTTGATTCTGTTGAATGCTCGTCTTCCACGTTCGACCGAAACGACCATCGGGCACTTTTCCGCTCGAATTGGAAATAATATCGGGCTGAAACCCTCGCGCGGTATTTTTATTTCGCGTTTCTCGCGTGCTCGCGAACGTCTGTGAAAATTTCGAAACTTCCGCGATGGCTCTTCAACTTCTGCGCTTGGAAACGCTCAGACGGATTTTTTCGATTCCTCCGTGCAATGGAAAAAGCGGGATTTTTTCCGACCTCGGATCTCTCGGTAACGTGAAACGTCTAACGTGAATTTTTCGTTCCATCGCACGCGATGCGTTATTAACGGCGCGCAGATGTCTGTGAAATATGAAGTATCTCCGCCGGATGCATTTAAACGCTACTCGGTTACCGTCGATACAAACGAGGCAATAATTGGCAGCGAAATTTGATATCGAACAAAGTAATTGATATCGTCCATACGAAAAACAATTACATGTCTCCGATGAATTTTATTTATTTACCGTGCGTGAAACGGGATCGAAAAATTCATATTTTTGGCTGCAAACCGACCGTGAAGAGTTTCCACGTGCAAGTTAATTTTCGTGATAGAAGATCGATCGCGGGAAATTTAATATCGTGATCGTTATCGAGATCAAACGAATGACACTGAAGGAGACGTAATTAACGACACTCATTTTACCTCCTCGACAATTAAAAAAGGTTGAAACTTTACTATCTCTAGTATTTCAAAAACAGGTATCGAATTTTCGATATTTTTCAAGTCAAAGGTAAAGATACATAGATATACGTATATTTCTCGTGAATTCAAAACTCAAATAGTTCCGCATAGAATACCGATAGCCAAGTAAAGCAGTTCCTTGCAGCAAACGTCATCCAAGAAATAGTCCGACACGTAGATCATCATAAATCTCGCAGCACGAGCCACAATACCAGAGCACAACGATCTATCCAGCCTTTGATACTCGACTATCATACCGAATAACACAGTCGATATACCGTAAGATTATAGATGCCAATCGTGAGAGCGCAGAACGTGGCGATCGAAATAGTCAGGCGACCACGGATGCATGATTCAACGTAGTATTCCGCGAGAATGGATCCACGGGCAGATAGCGAAACTTCTGACCCTGCTGGCGAGAACTTCTCGGGCAACTCGCAGCGAACAAACAGCGAGAGACGCCGCGTTGGTCTGCCATTTCCTCGATGCGAGAGTGTCGCGGGTTGATAGGCTATCCTCGGCTGGTTGATCGGAGGATAGAGAGAAGAGCGGATTCTCTTCGAGGCTACGACCTGATCCTCGGACACGTGCCCTCGTCGCGATATCCGGCGCAACGATGCGCGTTGCGTCGCAGAAAATCTGGAAAAACGGCGTTTTGATCCCCAACGCTGTGTAACCGATGGAAATTGAAGAAAGAAGTCGCCACGAACGGGCAGAGCCGTGTTCACGATCTCTTTGGATCGGGAAAATTGCGTTCGATGTCCGAGAAACCGTTCGGAATTTGGAAATAATAGGAAGACTGCGATAAAGAGCGAGATGTATCCGATATTCATGCCGTATAGAACACATCGCGTTATAAGAGATTTGACCGTGCACGCGAGACTGCGAAACCCTTAAAAAACGATATCAGTGACACGTATGAACTTACGTACACACACCCAGCCGCTCTCCTGTTCGGATGAAACCGAAGAACCAACGGTCACAGTTCACCGGGTCACAGTTCCTCGGTGATCCCCACCTGAAAAACAGAAACGCAAACGGTCAGTTACAGCTCGATCATTCGACGCCGGGTCTACCCGACGCTCTGCGAGGTCTCGGGTTCGCCGAGACGCCCGCCTCCTTTCCCGTTCCCATCCGCAACCCCGTTTAGCCGAGATCGCGACGAAGGACCATCCCGCAACTTCGCCGGCGTTTAACCCAAATTATTCCCGCGTTCCACCGCGGACCGAACGAAACTTCGCGCTTGCAAACCGCGCATCCCTCGCGTTAATCTCGAAACTCGCGGTCGTTGTCCGAGAAATTCCGTGGTCCGGGATAAGCTGTCCGTGAAAGCTCCGGGAACTCGTCGTTAAACGCAGAGAACGAAAGGAAGAAAAGCGGTCGGCCAAGCGGAAGGAGAAAAGAAAAGGGCTAGGGAGAGAAGGAGCACGGGACAAGGGGAGGAGAAGAGAGGAGAGAAGGGAGGGATCTCTGGGTATCGACGGCGAGTTAGACTCGATCGTTGGACGGAGGAGCGAAGTGGACAAGAGGGAGGAAAAAGAAAAAAGGGACGGAAAGTTGACGTCAGTAGCGTACGCAAGCGTTTAATCCGACGCGATAGAGGCTCGCTGCGATGCGAGAGGCTTCTCCATTCGAATCAATACGACACACGCACACCGGGCTTCTATATCTGTATGAAACGTGGCACGTCGCATTATCGTCGAATCCCGGCTACGAAAAGTTGCCGGCGAGCTGTGCTTTTCTCTCGTTTCCTTCCCGCCCCGGTCATTCTCCAGCTTTTTCCCGCCACCCCCTTCAAGCAAGCAACGACGACGGTTTTACCGGTGGAAATCCGAGATATCGGTTCGAGAGCGACGTCCACAAGCGCGCTCTTTGCTACTCGCTTCGCAGGATGGAGCTACGGATCGAGCACGCGGATCACCCTGTGAACAATCCGACGATAGGGTTTATTTAACGCCTTCCACTTTGTATCCACGATTTTTCCTGCTTTTTTCACATTATTCCAAGCTTCGTTTCGGACACGGGGGCTTCGTCGGCTTTATAGATTTTTCAGTTCACTCGTTTATGAATTAAGAAGCAAAGGAGGATCGACAAACGCCGGGTTTTCGCGTTGAATTGCTTTCGATGTCGGGCAACGCTCGTTTCCGGTATGAAAAGTCGCCGAGTGGTCCTGACACTCGTCAGTCGCGACGAGAAAGAAGGAAAATGTTAAGCGGATACGCGTAACCGTTGGCTAATCGTTGCAGGGAGCGCAGCTTTGTATTTGAGAAAGGACGTTTTGATATTCGGGTCGGCGGAGATATTCAGAATTTAGTTCGAATTGTTCTCTTTAGATTCTTATTTAGATACGCGGCTCTTGTGCCATTTACGCGACGAGACCCGCGCTCTCTCCGTACAGCAACGAAGAGTGAAAAAGTAAGTCGGGTAATGGTAAAAAATGGCGAGTATGATACTAATTAGATGATGTTACGTTACTCGCCGGCCGGCAGTGAAATATACTTGAAATTTATTTTACAAGAGCTGAAGGTTGCACGCGGAATGGCACCGTAACTCATCTTATGATTCATACGCCGCATATTCGTCTTGTTGCTTTACGTTCGCAGGGGTTGAAACAAAGAGAATTAGGAAGACAAAAGTAACTGTACCAACGTGAAGCAGCATAGTTTACGAGTACGACTCATTTTCGCGTGATTTTCCTGCAAATTTCCGTGAAACGCAAACAACGCTGTTAGAACAGCCGGCATTCGCAGGTTTTCACGATTTCGAATCGTTGGTAAATTTATCCGAGAGAAAATACGGTAAAAGTAAGAGAACGAATTGTTAGGAATAGAGAAGCGAAAGAGAGGAAAAAAGTAGAGAGATACGTGACACATTAGACAATTAGATCCCCGCAAAATTTAACGAAGATTGAATCGACGTTACGATTGCTCGACGAACTATCGAAAGCTCTTGAATAGGAAAGCCCGGACGTTCTATCCAGCTAACCGGAAGTAGCTCTTGTCTGGCCCGGTCTGTAAAGTGTTCCGTCTGTCCCTTTCCTTCTCATAACCCCGATGCTCTTGCAAATGTGCTGGAAATGGAAAAGGAGGCTTCTGAGATCGATTCGGAGATTGGACCACTTCCGACCTTCCGTTTGGCTGTCAGCCACGATCCTGTGGTTGCACCGATCGCAGTTTCAATGTTATTTAACCTCCTTACACGTTTCAGCATTAATCGCGACGTAACTCGAACAGATTACGCTCTCCGTGCGAACCGAGGTTCCTCGCGAATGATTGCAGACGCTGCGGAAACCGTAGAAAATTTACTTTTCTCCCGACAAACAGGGCTCCATCGACGTCTGAGTGACGACAGAATCTGTTGAATTCGATCGAATCTCCTTGCTTTGACGAATTAGCGATATAAATCGAACGCTGGTTTGATTTTATTTTATAAAGAGCTACGAAACACGACTCGGTTCGGAACACGAGTCAAACTTTTTTTCTTTTTCGACGTTGACAGAGAGCGAATGTCTCGATGGCGCGTAAAGAAGATTATCTCGCTGGTTAATCTCGCTACCGATTTTCCTCGGCTTCATCCCGAGTCGTCGACAAAGGAAATTGATAAAATTGTCTTCCCTTTCGAAGGCAGTTAAGAGTTAACGATAGGATAAAATTCCTTTGGCAGATAAGTGGGAAAGATCTTGTTGTCACAGGGATATTCGTCGAGGAAACTGGAATCTCGAAGATTATCTTTCCGTATCACCGAATTGCAGCCATTCTCGACCGCGGCCTCGTAAAAATCACATCGATCCTTCGAAGATAGCGATAATTTCGTTCAAACATGAGTCACGATTGCTCTTGTTCTATATGGATCGCTGTTGGAAATACGCGGGATCAGAATGAAAGTAAAAGTTTGAAAGCAAAAGCGAAATCCGATTACAGCTTACTCATTCCAATCGAGTCCTCGTGTTCGACCTAATTCTTTCGTTAAATTATTTCTGCAAGAAGCGTCCTCCTTCAGCAAAATCTTCAGCGAAAATATCGACGAAAAATACCGTGTTCGTTTTTATTTTTCACTGGGTTCGCGACAAATATTATCCCGCCACGCGATTATCGAATGATCTCGTGTATTGGTCGGAAAGATTTTCCCGAAATTCGCGGGTAAATCCATTAGCCAGCGGTCGGCTATTAACAGAGGCGTAGGGAGATCTATAGAAGGGAACTAGCGAAAATTGCGATCGTGTTGACCGAGAATTGTCGGATGGTAAGTAGAGTTAATCGTTCCGGTTCATTAAAGGGAGGTTTAGAATGCGATTTTAACCGAGCATCGAATATTCCGGTGAATCCGCGGGCTGAATGGCACGAAATCACCGAGTCGCAGCGAACAGGGGTTTGACATTATGCGGTTTGTAACCGATTGGTGTGCGTGCACGCCTCTGCGACAAAATTCATAGAGAAATTCCTATGCAACCACGTACTGTACGTGACGCGATGGAAAATTGAATTCGACGGTTCTCGTTTTTGTTTCCAATCGATGCGTATCGATATTCTGTAACCTCCTCGATGGCCATCGAGAAGAAGCAACAATGCTGGCTGACTTATTTCGAGTGGATCAATCGAACCTGGAATTATTTTTCCACGCTTGCGTGTTGTTTCTCTTCCCTTCTCTTTTTTTCATACTTCTTTTCCCTTTTTCTCCTTTTTTCCCCGTTCTTCCCCTTTTATTTTTTCCCTCTTTTCGGTACGCGTAACGTTCCGAGCGGGACTCATCCGGGACACCATTGTTCGAGATTCGATGTCCCATATTCCTGTCGAGAGGGTGGAAATCGAATGCGCGAGAAAAATTACGAGAGCTCCGTGTCTCGGGCTTTCTCTTCCTCGGGTCATCAGACTCTGGAGACCGCGAGCATTGGAAATGACATTTATGAAAAAAAGGCCAGCTTTATCGCCTCGCTGGGAACAGCGAGTTATCACGCGGATTAAGAATCAACACTGTCCTCCGTTGGCGAACCCCGTCTCGCCGTTTTATTCTCGTTATTCCCGAAACGTTTGAATCTCATTCGACTAACCTGGCGTAACAAAGTCCAACGCGCCTGTAAATCTAACGAACGCAAGCTAACGCGGTCGCTAATGATACGAGAGACAGAGAGTGTAATAAAAGTCAGAATAAACTGACTTCTCCGTGAAAATGTGCCGGTAAAAATGTTCGAGACTATCAACCCCGGGAAATATCATTCTTGGTAATTCTCCGATAATTCTCCGCTGATACTCGACGCACGATACTTTTCGATAGAGTTACTCGCGTAAACAGCGAGGCACGCGGAAGAACCGGGGAAAGAAAACTCTGGCAAACTCCCGGCGGAAAGTTTTCGCAATATCCGAGGACTGAATTAAGGAGGTGCAGGAGAGTGCAAGGAGGTAAACAGAGCTCGGGACGCGACAGTGGCGGAAATTTGCGCAGGAAGAGGGAAGAAAAAGCTAGGTTTAAACGCGAAAACGAAGGGTCTTGATCCATAGGGTGTTCGCATAATGCGACACGACGTCGTAATGCGCGTTCTGTCGCGGCTCACGAGCGATAATTAAAATATCGGTGCGGCGGTGAATAGAGGCTGAGCTGGGAATGGACGTTACGGTCGCAGATTTAGCGAACGATCGTGGACAACCATAAATTAACGGGTCGCGAACACGGAGGGAAGGAAATGCATGCACGGTCCGTTGAGTAATACGTACGTTCCTAATACTCGTTGGCAGCCCGGACGTATTTACGATTGTATCGCCGTGAATCTGCCGATTTCGGACCCTTGCTCTCAAGGGACCGGTGTGCACGAGCCTAATTAATTAGCCGCATCGGACATCCCAATGACGGGGGCGGCGTTTAATCCCCGATCATCGCAACGGTTCTCTTTCTCCTCTTTCTTTCCCGCGATCCCGCGAAAAGATTGTAAGCATTTTAGAATACACTAATTTTCACGTCGAATCGCAGGAATGTAAGCTACACACGCGCTGTAATTTCATCGTGAGAAACCTTTGCGTTTTAAAATTGTTTGATTTGAATTAGCCATTGTGCAATGTTCTTGGAATTTATTTAAATCGCGCCAAAGGATTAAAAAAGGCTTGTTTTAAACATTTTATTTTTGCAATTTCCCGAAATGGGTAGCTGTCTCTGATGAAATTAATCGTGGTTTCTGCTTGAGATATTAAGGTGATTAGACCTAGCTTCGAGTTTCGTGAAATACATTTAAAGTTACGAAATCTGATTATTTTCAATCGGATCGTGTTAAGGTGGTTGAAAATTTCTCACCGTCCTCGCAGATTCAAGTAATTTCATTTTACGCAGTTTGCAAAATCAATTTCCTATCGTCCGTCCATCTGTACCGGATGTAGAGAATCTACAGCTCTGCGATTGACCACACGGAAAATTTCATCGGATTTAAATATCCGGTGGCCTTAATAATGCCGATGTTCTCCATTTCGCCCTTGCGCGATTCAATAGCCATCGTACTCTCTTTTCTCTCTCTCTCTCTCTCTCTCTCTCTCTCCCTCTCTTTTCGTCGTCCTTCAATTTTTAATCAAGGAAGACACAGGCCAACGCGACTAGCGCAGAGGAAAAACACGAGCGTTTTTAATAAGAAGATAAAATTCGGTATTAATTAAAGTCAAGAAACGCGTACAAACGAACCGGCTTTTCGTTAAAATACGACGGAATGTTCCTAGTCTAGGATAATATTTCGCGAGCGAATTTAAAGCTGGAAGAAATTAAATTTCGACCGTCCGTCGCGTACGCGTCACAATCGCAGGTGGAAAATGAATTTTGGAACGCAGAACGAACTTTACGAACCGCGACATACGTAATTATTCGCATAGTTGACATTGTCAGACTTCCAACTGCAAACCCTGTCCTTTCGCTGCGGTCATCCGTCGCCATTGCAGTCAACTTCATCAAAGATGCACCGAAACACCGACGTCATCGCCGTCGTACACCCCATCCCGAATTATTAACCACCGTTTAACCGTTTTTAATCGACCCACATTCGAAACAGCGAAGCTTCCGGCTTAAAACTCCCTCGGACACCGTGGAACCTCGACGATCGTCAAAAATTTGCGACGAACGACGAGCGTCGGAGAAACGGAAGAACGGAGAACGCTGGGAGTCAACGTGGAAATTTATTTACCGGATTGCGAATAAAAGCCAAAGCTATCGGAATATAAAACGAACGGTTATTAATAGCAGCGCCGATTCCGCGCTTCGGATACGACTCGCTCTCGATATACGGCACCTACGGCGCATAAACCACCCCCGTTGCCATAAAAATTTAAATGAACCTCGTAAAATAACACGTTCGGGTATTAACCTTCGGACGCTGTGAATCAATTCGCCGGGATAACGTGTTCATGAATTACTCCGGCCGGAAACCGTAAACTAACCCCGTTGAATCGCTTACTCGACCGCCACGGCCGTCGATCGGCAACCCCTTTAGAAAAATCAAAATGGTGTCGGAGACGCGAGAATTACGGCTTCGGAAATGAGCAATTAACGTCGCCGAATTGCACTTCCGATCGCCATGATATCCCCGATGATGTGCCCGATGATATCGCGGCGATCTCGCGGCGCGATGGCGGTTGTCGGGGGAGGCCGGGAACGTCGAAGAATTAATTGGATCGAATAAATCGAGGCACGTGTCCGCGAGTTGGCCGGTCGTGGTGACATTGTAGCCCGGTATTTACGGCTCGGCCACGAACGCATCGCGGCGGATTCGACGATTGCGACCTCGTTAACGGAACGGTGAGATATCGACGCGGAAGCCGGGGTGAGCCCGACGGGGCAGGATCGTGCTCGCTAATTTCCAGATCGACAAATTATTCGCCGCCATTAACGGGACACGCGCCAACATTACACCCGATGTCGGGGTGGATCCGGTGTGCGGTCCACGACTGGATTAATTAAAGGAAATCGATCGGGGCTATCGGTAAGATACGGCCCGGTCCACGATATACGAGATCGCTAGTCTCGTTCGATTTTTCTCGAAGAAATCCCGGGTTATTCTTCCCCGGTGTCGTTACCACGGCGTTCATGCCGTTACCGGTCCCGTTGTTCCTCGTATAATTAAGGTAATTATTAACGAGCGACGGTATTTCGCGGCGGTCGGCGAAGAAAAATAGAGCTTTTATATTCCCGGCGCGGCATCGCGTCGGTGTAATTAATAATGTCGGGCTTGTCTCGCAACGATCGGCCAGAGAACGACGGAGGTTTTGTTCCTGGCCGCGTCGTATCGGTTCGCCGAATAATTAATGCAATTAATAACGATCGCGCGAACGGGGCGGAGGTGATTTGTTACGAGTTATTTCGTTATTTACGACACAATCGGTGTAATTGACAACGATATCGGATATAATCGATAGCCGCGATGTTCGTCCCTCCGAAATTTCGTTCCAGCGATCGCGATCCCTCGAGTGGGAAGTTCGGCAAGACGAATTTCGATATCCGAACGGCGATCGTCGGATAACGATCGTTCCAGATCTCTACACTCGCCCCGGTCCTCTCTGAATAATTTTTTCCTCCGCCCGTTCAGCCCTTGGCTTACGTTCAATTGCGCGATGTACGGGATTTCGTATTGACCTAGATATTAAGCGGGATCGATGTATTTACCTTGCTGCATAAATCTTATGTTATGCGGCGCACACTCTGCCAGTGCGGAAACCTTGACACTGTGTAACATCCTTCGAGTAACTTTTACGTAACGTCTAATTCGTAATTCACGCAGCATCCTGTGATTACTTTCAAACGAGAATCCGTTTCATCTTCCTCCGTTTACGCGCGTACCGGTAGGGAAACAAAGAATAAACTTGCATCGCGTAATATTGACCAGCGGCAAACATTCGTATTTAACGTTGATCTCGCGCTGGTACGTCGATGTTTGACCAATATTTATGCGATCTCAGGTGAACGTTTACTCGATTTGCTTTCGCGCTCGAGTTTATATTCGCAGTAACGGTGGCAAAGCGAGTCGAGGGATAAACCTCGACGGGAAGGGCTTAAAATATTTTCAACGAAAATATTTGCCGCGATGTTTCAGCGAGGAAAATTGTCGAAAATGTTTGTTTTCGATCGTGCACGATCGACCGCGGGAATATTTCTCGCGACCGATAGACGTTGCGAATTCTCCTTGTTTTTCTTTCATCTTCGATTCTAATTCGTCGATGGATTTACACGGTGTTAATTCCCGCGTTGAACGGGATCGATCTTTATCCTAGAAGCATTACTCGTCCACGGTATAGGCGATTCTGTGTCACATTATGTCGTACAGAACTACAGCTGATCAAACATGTACTTGTTTGAGATACACAGGGCACGTTGAATATATTACAACACGGATACGTATTACGTGTTTTGTTAACCGTACAATAGACGTTGCTCTCTGCACATAGATAACAGCTCGGCGCGTGTACGTTTACTCTTTCAACCCCTTTCCGACAGTCGTTTTCGCGGGGAGAGCCGAGAGAAATAATAATAAAACGTCGGTGAAACGAACGCTTTAAAATTCGCGTCGCGTTAACCGTGGACGGGTTAATTCCGACTGGGGTCAGTAGATTAACTCCGATAAAGATAACCCCTTTGAAGTAAAAACGAAGCAATTAGGTGGTAATTAAGCGTTAGAGGGAAGACGTTGAACTCGATAACGCGCCTAATTCGTAATACAACTTCCTCGAAAACAGCCTGCGAAAAGAAAGTAATCATACTCGGCTATCTTCCAATGCGCATCCTTAATTAACCAGCATATCGGGAAGAGTGAAAAGAAGGAATCGCAACGATACAACTATCGACACGCTGTTGTTGGCAATTCCAACCTGTTTATCTTCGTCGAGCCATTTTAATTAACGCTAGATTCCTCGACCTGGACCGATTCGTGACAACAATTGAACAGGTACGACGGAGATGGATCGGCGTTAAAATTAACCACGCGTTTTCAGTAACCGCGAGAATAAATTTCAAGCTTCGTCTCCGACGTCGCGTTAAAAGCATCGCAGAGCAGAAACGAGAGAGAATTTCAAAGAAAGCGCTGCGACGACGAGTGGAACAGTTGGACAAAAGCCCGCGGTAATTTCGCGAGAAATACTTGCCGGAGAGTTCATTTCTAATCTAGCAATTCGAACCTTATTATTCTCAGACACGTCTCGGGTGTATTAGATACAGGTCAATAGTCCCGGCGCGAGAAGCATCGGCATCCCCGCTATCTCTCGACATCCCTGTGTTTCATTTTTCCCGTCTTCCGGCTTAAAAGCCATCGAAGAATCGGAGACCGAGCGGAGGGAAGTTTCGAAGGAAGCATTGTTTCAGAGGTTCCATCGTCGGCGGTTCTTACGATCGTTACGACGGCTCACCGAATTTGTGAACGGGAACGAACGCTCTCGAATCGGAGTAACAACGGCGTCGTTGACACGAATCGCCGGCAAGTGTCATCGAGCACTCGCGACTCGCCAACTTCCGCTAATACCGTGGCCGCTCGATGCGGAAGAGAGCGACAGAGGAAGTCGCCGAGCAGAAATTTCCCGGCAGAAAATTTCTCCCCGGACGATCTTCCATTTCTATTTTTTTTTTCTTTTTTTTCCAACCGTTAACGCCGCGGTCGCAAGATTGCCGCAGGCCGGGTAAAATACGCGACATATTTCGAAGCGGACATCGACTCGCGATCGCGGCTGGAAACGCGTGGACAAATTCGGTGAGATTGGAACATAAGTTACGCAGCAACGAGATTCGTTTCTAAATCGTTTCCGGGGGATTGGTAACCCGAGAACTCGTTAACCTCACTATTACGTTAACGCGAATGAATAATACACGAGAGGAAGGAACTCGTAGAGAATTAAATCCGTCTTGGAGATTGATCCGGAATAAAAGCGAGCGTGATTTTTATTTAGATCGAACGATATCCGAGGAGGAATAGTACGCGAATAATATCGGGGAATAACCTGGAGGGTATTTTTATTCGACGCGGAGAGAGCGATAAATTTGGAAGCGATTCCTCGCGAGGATAGATCCGAGAGGATCGTAGAGGGGTATGGAAATAATTTCTGTGTCAAAGACTGGGTAATAGAGTTCTAAAATCGGTCCTTCGCGTTGACCGGAGCCACGCGTGGTCGTAAAAGGCGCAACAGCTCGTAATTCTCGATCGAAGGGGATGATTTGCTGGTCTGGTGGAAAATAATAAATAAGGTCTATCAAGGGGACGCGTGTCGCGGTAATTTTTCAGCGTGGCGAATGAAATACGAGAAAACTGGTCGGTCGGGGACCGAGTGGAAGAAAATTATTACTCGAGAGGAGCGGAGCGTCGGCGCGGCTGCGCGTGAAATGATTCTGAATTTTTCACAATAGTCTTCCGCTATGAAAACACCGATAAGCTCGGCCGCGAGTGTATTTCGTCAACGATAGCGAGCGAAATGGCCTGTCGCCCGCGGGGTCGAAGGCCAAAAACGAAGCGTACGACGCGTGGAATGCCGCAATCTCGCGCGATCGCGGAAACACGCGCGCGCGGATTACGCGTTCACGCGCTTCCATTTCCCCGAGTTTTCGCGGAAACTTCGGCTCGATCCCGAAAGCTCGGCAGATATCGCTGGTTTTGTATCTTCCCGCGTAACCTCTGTCTTTCCCGACCCGCGTTCCTCGTAGTTCGCCTTAGAAACGAAAGAAACAGCCGAAAGGTCAAGAAGCGTTTTATTTTTAGCGAGTTGATAGGAGAACGCTCGGAATTGTTTAATCGCAGCAGGGTAGCAGGAAGTTTAGCGGGCGTGGTGTTTAGAGGAACAATAACGGCCTGTTTTTTACCGGTGGCCAGGTGGTGGCAAACACCGGGGTTGTTTGCCGACGAGAGGCAAACGAGAGTTCGCGAGCAGGAACAACACAGCTTTCCCTGACATCGGAATGTTCTGCGCGAAATTTCCATGCCCGGGTATCGCGCTATTTTTTCCACGGCTCTTTAATTCCCGCTAAAGATAAGGATAATCGTCTCACGTTCAATGTCCTCTCCGTTCCTTATTTTCGAGATTCATTCACGTCGTGGCGGGCCGCCGAGTCGGGTTCGTCGCTCCGCTTTCGATCCGAACCAGACGAGGTCGATAGCGAGATCGGTGCCCTAGAACGGTCCGATAACTCGCGCCAAGTCTCCGATATTTTCGACAGATTTGCATAAAGCCGTTCTGTTTATATCCGCTTTCTTACTCGAGCGAATTAATCGTTGGGAAACGGGGGCAGACCATCGCGAAACGGGTCCATTCGATCCGAGTGAGTCAGCATCGCGAGAACAACGCCAGTTTCAACGAGTTCCTTACTCGATTCTCCAATTATCTCTTCTCGGACCAGTCGACGCTTCGATCGCGGTAATCGAGAAATCTCCAGGTGCGAGAAATCCACCGGTGTTTCACTCGATCTTCTCCCTTGGCGCGTCGTTGGACCGGGCCAAAGGGCCATAAGCAACCTTCGGATGTCACTTTAATCTCGTTACGCGAGTTTTCGCGATGTTCGCCCACAGTTTCACCGCTTTCCCGATCCCGTCCCGACGCCCGTCGTTCGTTTTCTCGTCACGAATCCCTACTCCACGCGAGACCCGATAACGCAACCGAAGCTGTTTACATCGGTCGCAACAACTGCAGCCGAACAAACTCTCTCCTCGCCGATAACGCGTGCCATGATTTATGGACGCTGATAATGAGCCTGTGCAACGAGGCGCGCTATACGTTGCCGGCCGCTGTCTTGGAAACCACGCTATCCCGCACACCAGCTGGTATCGCCGACACGAGGCGTACGAACGGCGAACGTCGAAAGTCCGAATCACGTGCAGACGGGAAATGTAAATTCGAGAATTACGTGGCCACTGTGCCGGGCTAATGTCCGATCTTTGTCAGCGCGCGTACGCCGGAGATTCGTTAGAGGGTAAATGCACGAGCTTCCGGCCTGGCGTTGTCCAAATACGCGAACGCAGGCTGGTTGAACGTGTCCGCGATATCTTCGTATGACCAGAGGTGACAGGTCTACATGTGGCTATGTTTCAGTTGGCTTCCTGGGCGACATCGCTTTGCCGAATATCAAGTACGAGACCGAATGGCGACAGCAAAAGCTCAACAAGAGCTACCTGGAAGAGCTCGAGAAGTACCGGGACGAGGTCCTCAAAGAGGGTCTCCAGGTGGAGGAGGAGGGTCTCACGGGTAAGCAGGTTTTTCCGTTTTCAAATGGCAGGCGGACTGGTCCGCGGTGGATCGCGTGTGCTAGCGACAGGTGTCGTTTCAGAGATTCTGCAGTTTAAAAACGAGCACGACGCTAATAACGAGGCGCATCAGGAGAACGAGGAGATCGCGGCTTCTCAAGAAAAATCCGAACCAATTATGGTGGACCGGAATCAATACAGCATGGACGGCGAGCTCGAGGGTGGATTCAGTTTTAACGCGAGGAACGAAGATGCCAGGCCTGGGGTGAGGGACGAAGGCGTTGAATTCAGGTAGAGCGGCACGAAAAATTTCACGCGAAAATTACGCCAACGTTTCCAGCCTGACGATCATCCGAGATTTTTCTAACCCCTCGAGATATACGTGTCATGCGACGTCACTCGCGTGGCGGTTTCAATTTTTTTTTCTCCCTCTCGCCCCTTTCTCCCCGTCCCCCTTTCCACTACATTTTCTCCCTGGCCTTTTTTCCCCTTTTCTCTCTCCCGCTGTTTCGACGAAAGACGTAGAAATTAATTAGAACGACCGGAATAGCGGTTAAATATCCATTCTATATCGCGATATCTTCCGATCGATTGTGTTTCAACGCAAGAGAAACCAGACGTTTCTAGGTCATCGCGTTCGTTTTTAATCTCGCGTAATTTTTAAATGGTCCCTGTTAAATGTAAACGCGCCCGCGTATCGATTCGCGGGATCTCCGGTTGAAAATCGGCCGGACGTCTGGAACTGGCGGAATTAATGCAGAGGGAGGAGGATAAATTTATTTGGAAAGTTACGCTTAAGGTATAACTTTTGTCCCGGTAATAATTAAAGCCGGATAATAAAGGACGCCTATTGTGCTCGCTTTTCGATATTGCGAATTTTAGCTTATCGTTTCGCTGGCGATTTTTACGAGCAACGCGAACCCCCAATTTCCCAGCGAATCTTCCCCTCTATTTACTTTTAATTGCTTCCCATCGAATAGGGAATATATGGAATTTTTTGATACCGAATTTCCCTATATTTCCGGCTATTTTATCGCCGATGAATTATCGCGAGATATTATCGAGCTGCACGAGGCGAGCGAGGTAAAAATTTTGACTAAATCCTTAGGCTAGAGTCAACGACCCCATCGACGAAGAAAAGGCATTCGGCTCGAAAACAAGGACGCGAAGCCTCGCAAACGGCGTCGAACGCTACAAAATCGATGCAAGCATTTTTGAGAACGTCTCAAGAGTCGAACGTGTTTCCTACCAGCAGTACCGAGAGCACGAATCGAATGAAAAATCTGAACGCGGAAAACGCGGAGGAAGTGTTCACCATCCAGCCGGAAAGCAGCACGCGGAACGCATCGAAACGGCGTCATCGTCGTCATCATCGCAGAAGGTACGAGAAAATCACCTCGCTTTTCCAGTGATACTCGCTTATGCTACGCCGATTTTTTCGAATCCGTCACCGCCTTTACCCGTGCAATTGAAAACGAGGCCGGGAATAGCGAATGTTAAAAGAAAAACGCGAGTCGCGATGACGATCGACGTTTTGAAAATACCGATAAATCGCGTAACGGGGAAAAAAGGGATAATTAAATTGGAAAAACACCGAGCAGCGTGTCCCAGTTTCGCTAGTGCGAACCCGACCGTAAATACGCGCGTAAAAAAAAATCGCACGAAAGGCGACCGCGATCGGGAAAAGAAGAAAATCGTCGCGTATAGCGCGTTCGGCACAGTTCCGTGGAGCAAAACGCGTTTGTCACGGGGATGTTATCGTCAAATCGATCGGAAGCGTTCGGAATTCAGAGGAAATTTATGGTGTTTAGATCTTCCGTAAGATGCTGGTATTCGACCGATGCCCGAAGACGGATAGCGCGAGTGAAGAAGTCGTAAATTAACGTCGCGCGAATTCAATCTCATCTAGCCGTTCCCAACTTCTTGCAAGCGCGATCGAACATCCTCGTTTCGTACTTTTCCAATTTTAATCGACGAACTCTTCGCGAGATCCGTTAAAATCGAGTTTCCAGCTATCGAAGATTAAAACCTTCGTTGCACGGAACCGATATGAACGTCGATATTAATAAAAACTCCGCGCGATCTGTATCGCGTAAGTTTCATCTCCGACGTGGAATATTAACTAGGAAAAAAATTCAAATAATATCGCCTACGCTCTTCCGGAGCTTCACGATTCGTCGGTATTTAATCGTCTAACCTAGAAATTAACGATCGGTCGTAAAGCGTTCGAACGAAAGTCCTCGAAGCCGGAGTACGTCATCGAAAAGTTGGAAAAAGAAAAGGGGGGAAAAAAAGTAATTCTCTATCTGCGATGGAGAAGCGATTAAGTGTATTGCCGTGTTCGATAATAGAGTTCGCTCTTTTAACTCGCACCTTCTCTATCGCCGACAATTTTCCGCTGGTAGGGCTACTATGCCAATAACAATGGTCGTCATCGTAAAGCTGGAAAATGGGGACCGATACTGCCGGCCGGGCATTTTCAGCCCTTCAACTGCCAATAACCTGTCAACATCGGCACTAGTGTCTCTGACCGGTCGCGGATGTGTTTGCCTATAGATTATGCGCGCCTCTGTGAGAGCCCGCGGGGGATGAAGACCGAAAAAGGAGTAGAGGGACGTTATCGGTAAAACGTACTCGAGGAAATCCTGCTTTTTTTCCTCCCTTTTCCCACCCTCTTTTTCCAACCGTGCCTCGGTGAAACTGCTTCCTTCGCGCTATCGGCGGGGAAATTTTTTAATCCGATTAGCAGACGAACAAACAGCGGACTTTATCTCGCGATCGAGTCGCTTGATCGCGTTTAACGCAGCCGGCAGATCGAACATTCGAAATTCAACCAGACGAATCGTAACGAGTACGAATTTACGGCTACAAGTTTACCCCTTTCCCGCCATTACCGATAGATTTATACATCCGCATCGCGTTGATCGTTTGTAAACGCGCGAGACCGAGCGAGGATACCGTACGCGTATAAGCAAATCCATTTCGACGATGCTTTCGCCTCGGAAAAGCTCGTCGTGATTGTTAGACGATCGAACAAAAGAATTCCAAGAGCAAGCGGTTAAACGCGATTGGACATTAGCGGAAGGCGAATTTTCGAACGGAATTCGGCGACGCTATTAAATTTCAAATAGCAAATACCGGTTCCTGCAACGTGCCCTGTTAGAGATTCAACGGCTGCGCGTTGAAGCAGCCTTGCAAAAGCATTTGTTTACGACCTGTATCCGACACCGCGAAACAGGATCGCATTGTGATCCTCCAATAAAGCTCCAGAGAATTCTGGAGACGATCAAACCGGACCCGATACCTTTGACGCGGTTAAGCCCTGTATTCGCACAAATTTCCACCGACATTTCCCGCGTAGGGTTCTCTCTCCCTCTCTCTCTCTCTCTCTCTCTCTCTCTCTCTCTCTCTCTCTCTCTCTCTCTCTCTGCCACCCTTTCGAGCGAAGCGATGCCAAAGTACGCTCCAGTCCCGTACGAAATTTCGCGTCGTGATTCCCCGGTTTTCTCTCCTTTTTCATCCTCGTTTAAAGGCATTCGACACACGGTGGAAGCCTCCCCTTTAAGCGCGATTTACATCCGCCCGCTGAAACGATCCGTGGAAATTCGGCGAAAGGAGCGGCGACAGCGGAAAAGCCGCTGGTTTAATTGCGCCGTTGAACGGTTTTAAGGGTGGAAAAGCGGCCGCGGATTGCTCTTATCTCGCGGCGGCTTCTTATTATTACGCGGATATGAGTCACGGGCCCGGGAATATATCGCGGGCGCGGAACAATCCATTACGGAGGCGTCGCGAGCGTCGAATTGCCGCGCAATTATCGAACGCAGGAATTCCAATTAAGAACGCGGCCGCGGACGCATTAATTACAGACGGATAAGGAAGTTTCGAAAGTCCGGTTTTTCATCGTGCTGTAAATCTCGCCGAGGCTGGAGTATCGATTAAAAACGAACGGAGAGGCTCGAGACGCATTAATTTCACCGGGCGATCCAATCTGATCGGGATTTAAGCGATTCTTCGTTGAAGGATCCGCGAGGACGATCTTGCACACCGGGATAACTTCGACTTATCTCCGCCTCTTTCCATCCTCCTGACCCCTCTATTTCGGCCATCGGGCAAATGAAGACGCAAAAAAGGCGAGAGCGAAGAGCAGACGAAGGGAAAGTCGGCTTGGAAGGGAAGAAGATGGGATCCCAGTGATTTATCGGGATCAGCCGAAGAAAATTTCGTATTCAGCGAATACCGGGGTCCATAGGTAGCGGATCGGCCCACGTAACTCGCCATTTTCCACTGTCCTCCGTGACTTCCGTTCCCGCGTTTCCGGATCACGCTCCTCGCGTTATCAGCGCCGCGAGATTATCGCGCCTGTTGTCTCCGCTACCGACAGCCGGATGGACGGGTGAAAGGGGATGAATTTTAAGGCGCGTTTCGATGAATTCGATTAAAAGCCGGCTCGCGCGCGTGTCACGGTACGCGTCGTTCCAGCGAATTCAATTTCCACCGGGGGAAAAATCGACGCGAGGAGTGGATCGCTCGGTTTCCCTGCGAATTCTCGCTAACTCCGCGGATCCGGCTGTTGATAAGCAATATAACGCGATAACCGTTCGCAACGCCACGGGCGCGAATATTTTATATCTAGAAATTAGATTCGGCCGGGCGGAATTACCGCGCTCGTCGAGAATTTTATTCCTCCCCGGATAATTTCATCTTCCGATCGATTCGCGGCTCTCCACGCTCTCAGCGATCGTTACTCGAGTTTTTCCAAGGAAATTCTATTCTCCGACGATGGAACTGGCAACCTGTAACTCGTGGCCAAGTATAAATACAAGTTCTAGAACGAAAATAAAACGGAAATAAAACGAAAATAAAAAATTACGTCGTTATTCGCCTTGCTGAAAGGAGCTGCACGCGCTTTCTGGTTTGAGAAACACGGAGATATCAAAGAAGACGGGAATTTTCCATTATTCAGCGGTCACGGTGGAAATTCTGATTAATTTCGCGATCAGCCGGGTTAATTAATTAACCCTCGGCGAAGGAACAGCGCGAGTCGAGGCGGATCGAGGCGAGAAATCGCGAACGTTGCAGGTCGGATTTGAACGGCGATATCCGTTTTAGGCAGGAGTTTTATCCAGCGTGACGATAAGTCATACCGAGGACGATGACAGAACGGAACGAATGGAACAAACAAGGTTTAGGGCGGCGAAATATTCGAGGACGCGGCAGGGTGAGTGGCCATTCGCGTTTTCATTGTCGTACGGGGCTGATTGATGAAAAATCGTGATTCGTTAAATTCCAACGGGTCGGGCTGGATTATTTCGGTGTGGCCAGGACACTGATATATTATATTGTGGTTTATTGCCCGCTGGTTAAGGGAGGGTCCGACCAGCGGCGTGGAGAGATGGATCGACATTCGAAGGGGTGGTAACTAGCGCACGTCAAAGCTAATAGAATGATCTATGCGTCTCGCGATCGTTTGATTGAAATCCACGTCGGAGTCAACCGATGCTGTTCCCCGACGCGACCGAATAGTCCTCTGAATGCCGCGTGAAAGAGAAAAGGATGACATACGGCCGAGTCGCGTGACTTTTCAATGAATTTACCACCGCCGTCCATCGGACCTGACCAGACTTCCGGGATGCGCTCGTTCCGCTCCGTTGTCCTCGTCAAAATTCCGCCGCGCGAATTTTTTCTTACCACCGTCCGATTTTTCACCTCTGTTTCCGCGTTGCAGTCGCGACGACCGTTCACGAGAATTCGGGTCCCGGCCATCCCGACTCATTTTCCCAGCGGTAAACGATCCGCGCCATTGAGATTGCTTCGGAATAAATTTCCCGGCAACTTTGTCGTCGCGGCGTGTAACGCGTGCTGGAATTATTAGACCAGTCGGAAAATTAATTTCGACGGTCTCGATTATGAAATAGCAGTCGCTTTCGTTCGAATTTCCATCGAATTCTCGCCGCCAGCTTTTCAACGGCTTCGCGTTTTAATCAACGCGTCGTTATGTTTAATACTCATCGTGTTTGAGGACGCTGCTACGTGCCGCGAAGCAAAGAGACCACCGTTTATCGCGAACGTTCGACACGATTCGTCGACGTAATATTTTTCAAGAATATTCGACGGTAACGACGTCGCCGAGTGAAAAGCGGAGATCGAAGCGGTTATCGCGACATTGAATAAGTAGAGAACGGCGGATTAAAAGATCGGTCGGAAAATATGGGACTCGTCGTTGGGCTTTCACGCGGCGAGGACGTAAAATTCATTTAAAACGCGGCCGTGTTACGTGACAAAACTCCTGTTTTAACGCGCGGTCCGATAAAATGCCATCGGAAGCATTCGTCGCCGTTGGAAATATAGAATCGCCGTCTAAAATCCATTCATCGCGGTTATTTTCATCGAGCTCGTATCGTGTGCATGTACGCTTCCCCGCGATGACAATCGTTTTATCGCGGTGTCCTTAAAATAGCGCAAAATTAATCGAGCCATTTCCCACTCGGGAGCTAATATTTCCAGGAAAACAACGGAATAAAAATTTCGCGAAATTCCATTCCGACAGATTTGACCTCCCGAGAAAGAAGCGATTTATTTCCCACCTCTGCGAGAAGAAATAATATACGCTCGTTCGATCGTTGGACGATGAAATTAATTGTTTCTCAAGAACTTTGGAATCGTTGAGAAATATTACAGCGTAAGAATATTTCCAGGAAAACAACGGAATAAAAATTTCGCGAAATTCCATTTCGACAGATTTGACCTCCCGAGAAAGAAGCGATTTATTTCCCACCTCTGCGAGAAGAAATAATATACGCTCGTTCGATCGTTGGACAATGAAATTAATTGTTTCTCAAGAACTTTGGAATCGTTGAGAAATATTACAGCGTAAGAATATTCTCAAACTTCCGCGAGAAACGCGTAAAAATGGAAGATATACGTTATTCTGTTCCACTCGGTTTCGCTGCCGCAATTTAAAAAAAATTGCAGGTACTCGGTGTCGCGATAGAACACGGAACGAGATCATCGAAATGCGTTTCCTTTTAGTGGCACGTTCCTTTTACCGGAAGAGTATGGGCCATCGTTGACTTGGCTACCGCCGGTAAAACCTCCTTAACCCTTGAAACCGCGCGAGGGTTGGAAATTTCGACGCAGGGATTTAACGGATCCCGAGATTGGAGCGTATCGCGCGATTATCGTTACGTTTTATACCCGGGACTGCATTTGCGGTAGCCCCGACAAGATCGCCGCAATGAAAACAAGGGGTTGCGCGTTTTGTTACTCGCCGCGCTTGCTGCTAGACACGGTCTTAAGCGAGACGTATCGTTCCGAGCACCGGATATCTTCGGGGCTAGAGCAGTTGACCTGAATTACGGCGGAAATACGCAGTCCAATTTGTCGAAACACGTATGTTCCTTGACACTAATAAACGAGTGCGCAGAAATAGGCTGCGTATGCTCGGAAATTGATCACGCGTGGCTGGAAACGACGGAAGAATCTCCTTCCGCCGCGAGGTGTACGCGAAATCGTCCGACTATACCGCGGCGTAACGTGCACAAAAGATCGGTAATCCGATTTGCATAATCCGGATGTACCCGCGTTTTCATTAAAGCGTACCGCAGACGGGCATTTCGTTCCTCGCGTTTCTTCGAAACTCGAACCAGAGTACGCGCGGTAAAAGCTTCTCCGTTAAACTTTATTATTTCGCAATTACCCGGCAGTTATCCATTTCCAGAGTCTTCTCGAGGGCCCGTCCGCCTGCGCAATTTGTTCTCCCGACAGGCCGAATCCATTTTTCACTTTCACGCTACAAACGCGTCAAGCGCAAATCGCCTTAACATAAATAATCTTTCTTTTCCCTTCGTTAACGCGACTGACGTTGACTGACAAGTATTACGACCGGCTCCACTGTCGAACCGAACCACCGGCTGAAACAGTTCAGGTAACCCCGTCATCGATCAACACCGGACCCCCTCGTTCCGCAATTTCTCAGTTCCCGACCAGCCGGGAGCTTTTCCATGAAATAAGACGTTCCGTTATCACCGATCCTCCGTGACGCGTTAAGGGTTCCAGGAATTGCTTCGAACGCTACGATCTTTCCACGCGTTTTATCGCGAATTAGGTAAGAAGAAGCGTCGAGTCATCGTTCAAACTTGGGGCACAGACGGAAAGATCCGACGTGGATCGAAGAACGGTACCGTTACAGGTCGTTAATCCGTCAATTCGCGTTCTCCGCGGTTCTCCGTCGCGATTTCGACGGGATATTTATTTCGCGAGACGCGGGACACATCGCGCAAGGACCAATCGCGATACCGGAACCACCCCGGGCTCCTCGAGGACAGGGTACGATCGTAAAAGAGGATCGAATGGAGCGCGGGATCCTCGGCGAAGACTCGGAAAACGTGGTCGAAGAAAAGGCTCTGTCGGTTTTTCCAGCTGCAAGCCGTGAATTTCTACGATTTGCACGTGCACGCCAGCCACCTTCGACCCTCTCTCTCCCTCTCGTCGCGCTCGCCGGCGCACCCTTAATGGAGCCTGCTCGCTCGCTCGCTCGCTCGCTCGAGGCCCCGTTAATTAATTGTAATGCCGCGCCGATTCAGAAGCGCATAGCTTGACTGCCGCCGGTCGAGAGTCGCCGCTGCAAGGGTGGTTCACCCCTCGCGGCCGCCCGGGGTGGGGAGATAGGGAATCCGGGGAGAATTACGCCCCCGCGGTAATTAGTACTAATAAACGAGGGGCAGAGCCGTGGCACACGCGTGCGAGTCCCGATGTTTACGCGAAGGGGGTAAATTATTTTTCAAAGTGTCACTCCCCTCGCCGGCCTCACCCCTCTGCGTTTTTATTTTTCCCTTTTTTCTCTTCTTCTTCCGTTTATTTTTTTTCTCTTCTTCTCTCTCTCTCTCTCTCTCTCGCTCTTTTTTTTTAGTCGTTTTCCCTTTTTAACCCCGCTTCTATCGCGCTGGCACCGCAGACGCGGAGGGCCCGATACCATTCGTTTAGGCGGATTCGAAAGCGCGCAGGGGGACGGGATAAATTGTGTCCCTGGTTTTTGGCAGCGGGTTTATTTTTTCCTCCTGCAGTCCCTGCTACGGAATTACTGGGGGGAATTGAATTTTTCGTATGGGAGTAATTTAGAGGCTCGGACCAGGGTGGCCAGGGGCCACGGGGTGGTCGGGAGACGATGATTCGCGCTCGAGCTTATGTTTTATCGCGGATACAGCTTTCTCCTCGATGGATCGCTTGTCTTCTGTTTCTTTGCTCGGTGTTTCGATGTCGCAGGTGTTATCCTGCTCGAAATAATAATCGATTTCACCCCCTTTTAGCGTTTGGAGTTACAAGAAACGCGCGACTGGTGCTTGGTTAGGCTGATATCGATTCTCGTCCGAATTGAAACGCGATTGTATATACCTGTTTATTCTCAGCCTGTTGCTCTTATTGTTATCGGCTAATTTATTCCATAATTAATTCTGTATTCCTATTTCAACGTCTTTAACGCGTAAGCTCTAATATTCGAACTGCTAAACTGATCGAAATCACCGGCAAAATTCGGTACAGTTCGGTTTTCCAATTAGTAGAGATATATTTATAATTGTTCCAGGGGAAATTAATATCGCAATAATCCTTACCAAGAGAGAAACGTGGATACCATCGCTTTAATTATCGCTCGCTATGTATCCTATCACTCGGAGCAGACGAATTTATTCTTTGGTAAATTCTATCCCGATGATCCGGATGATTCGATCCCCGCTAGGGGTCTAATTTTATTTCTAGCCGGCGATAACGCCACTTTGCCCGTTACAACGATTCCAACGTGTCAATATTAGTGCCGACTAAACCGGAGGAAACGACTGGTTCCACGTATTTCGCCTTTCCAATTACCAAATGTACATCTATAATTGTTCCAAACAGAATTAATATCGCGATAATCCTTATCAGGAGAGAAACGTAGCCGCATCTGTGTGTTATAATTATTTTAAGCCCATCCCTTTAATTATCACTCGCTGTGCAGTCGACATTCCGAGCAGACGAATTTATTTTTTAACAAATTCTGTAACGAGGAATCCGACACCGAAGTAATTCGATCACTGATTACATCGAGGGACAGGGGGGATTAACACGCGTATATAAATTGCGATCGGCAAGGTTTCCTTTCGATGGAATCCTCGTTAAATCGTTCGTACGAGTATCTGAAACCGGTGGCTTAAAGTTTTCCCCGCGACTTCGCCCCGTTCCCACGAATGAATATGCATGCGGCACTGCCCGCGTGTGCCTGTGAGATATTTGCCCAAGGATTTTATTGTGTTTCCTCGTATTATGCAAACAGGCACGCCGCGGGTACGGCGATGGGAATTTTTTTCGCCACACACCGCCGTGGGGGCTGCGTTATTCCAATCTGTACCAACGTGTAAAATACCACATCCGTTTCCAGCCGCGCGTTCTTCCTTCGATATGAAATAACCAGCCGTGGGATCCGCTGCTCCAAACTTCCAATTTCTTTCCTCGTTTATCGTCCAAGAGAAACGTATATCCCCCGAACCTTTTGTCTCTCGATGGCCGCCAGAGATCGTGTACCTTTCCTTCCAATTCCCTCGGTATATAACCTTCTCGCGAATATCTTCCTGCTAGGTTTCAAAAGCGCGAAATTTCTCGAGAGAGCACGCGATTAACCTCGGAATCACCGGACCGATTCCAACGACTAGTTTCGAAGAGCGATGAGTTTGGCGAAATTCGCGTTTAGGTATATATCTGTGTCTTGAGCATTTCAGGGGATATCGTTTTCGGGAATCGTTTTCACCGGATTCTAGAATTCGAGTGTCATCGATATCGCGTCTAGCGAGCCGGGAGTTTCCCTTCGCCGAGTTCCATAACCTCCGAGTTATCGATTTCGAGTTCCGAAACTGCTCGATCACCAATATCGCGCACCACGAGCCCGAAACCGCCGATATCGAGGGCCTCGAGATTCCGGATGTCGTTCGTATGGGATCCCTTCGACCTCTAGTCGTCAGTATCGAACCTTACGATAGGAGTATCGAGTTTCGTGACACGAAATCCTCGGCATCCACTCCCACGACACCGGGTTTATCGTGTCCCTCCGAACCAATGTTTACCGATCCCTATTTTTTATCAGCCTTTAGGTTCTTCCACCGGCTCAGAGAATTTTCTAAAATCTTTATCACCGCGATCGAGCCTCTGGTAGTATCCATTCGCTTTACGACATAGGCTTCCACGGATTTCCAAACTATCGGGACCTGACTTTAAGGAAATTTAAAGCTTCGACCCTCTTCGAACTTCTACCATCGATTCGGATTCGCAGGATTTCCCGAAATCTTTGTCACCGTGATCGAAACATCTTCTCAAAAAATCAGAACCTGTCTTTCAGGACATTTTAAAGCCTCGACCTTCTTCGAAATTCTTCCATCGACTCGGATTCGCAGGATTTTCCGAAATCTTTGTCACCGCGATCGAAACATCTTCCGAAATATCAGAGTCTGATATTAAGAAAATTACCAGTTTCGACACCCTTTCGAAGACGGAATGTCGTAGAAGCTTTACCACCGTGATCGAAGGGTATCGGTGTATTTTACGCGCGGCATAAAATCGCGAAATATCGGTAGTCGACTTAAAGAAAATTTAAAGCCCCGATCCCTCGGCTAGGAGCACCGTTTCCAGCGTGAAACGCTCGACGGTTTTTCCCAGCAAAAGTCCAGCACGCGCGACGCATAAATACACGTTACATCAAAGTTGGAATTGGACACTTGGCCGGCGAGTTCGTTAGCTACGATCGGTTTTTGCCGGCGATAAAGGGGTGTCCGCGGAGGCCGCGTGACCGAAAGGGCTCTAAAAAGCGCGTTTGTTCCAGCCCGCTGGCAATTTCCACCGATATCGTAAAAAAAAAGGGCCACGTGCCGGTACATTCGATTCACGAGCAACGGCTCGCTCCGCCGCCGCGTTTCGCGGCCATTTTTATAACCGCGAACACCTGTTTTTCCCGCAACTTCGCCTCGTTCCACGTTCCTCGTCGTCGTTCCCTCTTGTTTCCCACCCCGTCGG
>NIJG01000099.1:0-89090 GCA_002201625.1 Euglossa dilemma | reverse complement strand
TCGCCGCGCGCGATACAGCCATAACGATTCGCGCGCCACGACCATAAACTATTCGGCCGATATCGAAGTCAGGGCGGCGCAGTCGGATGGGCCGGTCAACTTCCACCGGGTTATCCATCCGGCTATTTGCTTCGTCAACAGCCGGTGACCGATGTTGATTATCCCTTGGAACGCGTCTGACCGTTTTACGACGCGACACACGAACGTGTGGCACGATGAAAATTGCTATTTACAAGACAATAATTGGTCGCCTCGCGGGCAAACCCTGCGGAACTTGCACGGTAATATTCGATATTACGCTAATAGCATATTAATAAACGGCAGGCAGAGGCTTTCGCCTTTAACGAGCCCGGTATTCCGGCGGCATTAAACATTTGATGGTTGCCGCTTTGCGCCATAAATTTTCCGCTCTTACAGACTTTTAACGAGCCCCACAGCGCGTTGAACGCTTCGATGCTGTCGGCGAGTAAATTTTCCGGTGTTTCGTATCATTTTTTTCTTCCTCATCTTCCCCCTCTCTCTCTCTCTTCTCCATTTTTCCTTTCTCCCCCCTTTGTCCTTCCACCCCGCGCCGCCCTCGCGCCCTTTCTTTTTCTTTACGACCTCCCTTTCTTCCCGGTCGCAACCCTGAAACCACCTTTATCTTTGGCGCGGAAAAAAGAGAAAATCGCGACGCGACGCGGCGCAGCTCGACCGACCTCGCGTCGCGTAAATAACGTCGGAGATCGTAAAAAGGAGGACACGGGAAGATTAACCGGGAATCTCTTACCCTTCGCGGGCGAGATGTTTCGGCGAATATGGAGCAGCGCGGAAAAGAACGCGATCCGGGGAAAATTGAGCCGGGAATGAAAATTTAGACGGGCTACTTTACCAGTCTTTTAGGTGGTACTCTTTAAGCCGCTTGCAGGAGGAAGTAAGCGATATAAACCTCTTACGATCGTGCGTATCCGATTAACCTGAGCGGCCTATTTCACCGTGTTTATTTTATTCGCGGATGTGCAGCGCGACCCGGCCCGAAAATCCCGTTGCACGCGTCTCCTAGAACATTTTATCCCCCGCTCGTAAATTTTCGGAAGCTGATTTTCAAAGCCGCGTCGTTTAACGAGTTTCGCTCGAAAAATGGAGTTTCTCGGTCGAAGATAAAGCGAGGAGCACAGCGAAACGCGAAGGAAAGACAGATAGCGGAATGACGAGGGAAGATAATAAGCGAAGCAACGTGTTCGTTCGCAGAACAACGAGGAGGAGGCATCGCCGACGCAAGATACCCCTGATCAGGCGGGATTTCGACGACTCCTCCGACGAAGTGGTCTCGCTGCACGACCGACAGTTGCGCTCGATCGAATTCTACGACATGGAGCACAAACCCAAGTACCTGGCGAACAAACGAGGCACCACGAGGCACAGGTTCTCCAGCAGGACGCGGAGGGCCGCGACGGCGCGCAAGGAACGCGTGTGGGATCACGGGGTGATCCCGTACGAGATCGACGGCAACTTCTCGGGCCCCCACAAGGCCCTGTTCAAGCAAGCCATGAGGCACTGGGAGAACTTCACTTGCGTTAAATTCGTCGAAAGGGTCACCATGGAACATCCTAATTATATACTCTTCACGGAGAGGCCGTGTGGGTGAGTTTGCCAACGCGTGGTTCGGAAAGTAGAGACCCGATTCGCGCGGAAGATTCCTCGAATCTTTCTCTCTCCTCTCTTTTCTTTCTCTCCTTTAATTTCACCTTCCGCCAAGTTCGGCGATCCTCGTGTCACGGTATCAAAAGTCTCTCCGTAGCACGAGGACCGAGTTTCTCTATATACGCGGCGAGTTTCTCTCGTTTCACCGGCGAAACAATTTCACAGATGTTGCTCGTTCGTCGGGAAAAGAGGGAACGGTCCGCAGGCGATAAGCATCGGGAAGAATTGCGACAAGTTCGGGATAGTGGTGCACGAGTTGGGCCATGTGGTCGGCTTCTGGCACGAGCACACCAGGCCCGACCGCGACCGTCACGTGCAAATCATCCGCGACAATATCATGTCTGGTAAGTGAAATAACAATCGGCTCGAAACAATCATCGCGATCGGACCTGTTTCGTGCCCTAACGACAAGACTCCGGCAGAGGATCGTAGGATCCTACGATCGTAAACGCATACAGGCACCCGTCTTGTAGTCGTTACCGATCATCGATGTTTGGCGAACGTGGGAAGGATCTCTTGCGAAGACACGGCCATCGGTAGTATACGTGCCTGAGCCTCGATCTGGACGCAGCCGAAAATGGCGCGGCGCGTTTGCCTTCGCGGCGAATGGATATCCGTATTAGATTAATGGGCCAATTTGCCGACGGAGCGCGGGCGAATCTCACCAATCATTAGCGATGACAACTAATCGGGGCCGGTATTCTAATATTTACACTCGGCGTGACAATAGCCGGACCGGGGACGGTGATCGCATCCCGATTAATGGATACTAATAGCAGGAATGGTAACGAGCTGTTTAATTAGCGGGACCCAGCACCGTCTGTTTGCCTTGTGAAATTACACGTTGCGCCACGGGCCCGGGCTACGAAATCACGCGAAATTGCACGGAATCGCGTGGCCGGCCCGCTCGCGGTTTCGTTAAGGCCACCGGTCTCGATCCTCCGATCGAACAACGATCCATTCCTATCGTGTACCGGAAACGGTTCGCAAAGACGTACACCCGAAATCGATCGGCTTTGTTTCCTCGAGGTCGCCGAGAGTCCCGGTATTCTGCGTACCAACGCGTAGTTGCCCGAACTGGAATTGCCTGTCGCGAGGATCTCGATGCCGCGAGCGTCGTCCGGTTGTTTGTCGACTCGAGACGGTTAATTTCGATCCCGATCGAACGACCACCAACGTTTCGTTCGACGGAATTTTAAACGATTCTCTATCCAGGTCAAGAGTACAACTTCAATAAACTGACGGAGGAGGAAGTGAACTCGCTCGGTTTGCCGTACGACTACGACTCTATCATGCACTACGCGAAGAACACGTTCTCCAGGGGGACGTACCTGGACACGATACTGCCGATGGAAATCCACGGAAAGAAACGGCCAGAGATCGGACAGAGGCTGAGGCTCAGCGAGGGTGACATCGCTCAGACGAACCTTCTTTACAAGTGCTACAGTAAGTTACCCGGAAGTTATTCCAACTTGCTTAAACTTCGTTCCGAGACGTCCCGTTCGGCAAAATGCGATGTATCTCGTAACGAGATACGCGCGCGACGGGAGACGCTTTAAAGCATTTACCGAAAGTTGAACGAAAGAGCTCGGTGACTCGGAAGAATTCCGTTTCCCCGGCCCGAACCCGTTCCGAACGCCGAGTTCCGATTAATCCCCGCCGCTGTCGAGTCGTTGAATCCCCCTCTCGCGGAATTCGTCCGATTCACCGATTCCGCTCGGCTGTTTTCGCAGAATGCGGCAGGACGTTTCAAGAGAACAGCGGAAGCTTCGGATCGCCGGCTCACGCGAACGGTTCACCGCCGCCGGAAGGCGAACGCTGCGAATGGAGGATCACCGCGACCCATGGCGAACGGATAGTCCTGAACATCACGTCACTGGACATATTTAAGAGCAATTTTTGTCGCAGCGACTATCTCGAGATTAGAGACGGGTACTGGCACAAAAGCAACGTGCTGGGTAAGTAAAACGGTTGATAACGAACCCGGAAACTCGCTGGGAAATTTATTCTTATCCCCGGCCCGACTATATCGCGGCTATGTATCACGAATATTGCATTCCCCGCGACCAAGGAGACTACCGTTGGCCTTATTCTGACGTTTCCATAGGGAATTCCGCTCGGATATATACGTAACGTATCTGTAATGTTCTTTCCACGGTGATAATTAACGGCCGGGAAATGAGCCCGTTAAAACGCGGCGGGCAATAACCGGCTTTGTTCGAGAGAAAAATTTATAGAAGGGTTTAGTTTGTCGATGCCGCGTAATTATTCCGCGTAATCCTTCCCGATTTTCTGCACGGTCAATACGAACATCGTATTTCACTGGATTACTTCCTCGGATTTCCGATTTTAAGGCGAACGCCACTCGATGAATCGTGGAATTATCATCGAAATTACGCGAAACCGGTAGCGAAATGCCTTCCTTCAAAACTCCGAACGAACTCTCGTAACTCTTCCCGTTTCAAACGTATCGCACAACGTTCCCCCTGTCGAGCCGCGATGAAATACGAGTACGATTAAAAGGAATTTAATCGCGATGCAGGTCGATACTGCGGAAGCGGGAAGATCCACGAGCCGGTGGTCTCGACCGGAAGTAGAATGCTGGTTACCTACGTGACATCGAGCCATCAGGCAGGGCACCGTGGCTTCATGGCCACCTACGAGGCAGTTTGCGGCGGAGAGATCGAGCTAGAGGACACGGGTCATCTGGAATCGCCCAACTACCCGGAGGGCTACCAGTCGAGCAAGGAGTGCGTCTGGAAGTTGTCTGTGCCGCAGAACTTCCAAGTGGCCCTCAAGTTTCAATCGTTCGAGATCGAGAACCACGACAATTGCGTGTACGACTACGTGGAGGTGCGGGACGGCCATAACGCGGACTCGCCGCTGATCGGCGTTTACTGCGGCTACAAGATACCCCCGGACATTAAGTCCACAGGCAACAAACTTCTGGTGAAGTTCGTTAGCGACGGGTCCGTGCAGAAGGCCGGATTCTCGGCCACGTTCATGAAAGGTACGCCCTTGTTCGATCGGCTCTCAATGCCTGTCGATTGGATTTCCTTCGTCCCTTTATCTTGTCGCTCGTCTTCTCGCGATGGTGAATGGTTCTTCGAGAAGTTTCGGCGATTAAAAATCACCGTAAAAGAATAGAGGACCGAAGGGAATTCTTTCCGTGGATTTAACGTCTCTGTGGTTCGTAATTTCGTTTTTCTCCTTTTAGAATTCGACGAGTGCGTTCTGATCGAGCACGGCTGCGAACACAATTGCATTAATACCTTGGGTGGATTCGAATGCTCCTGCAAACCTGGCTACGAATTGCATTCCGATGGGAAACACTGCGAAGGTGAATTGCGTATAATATTTGACAATCGTGTTCTTTTCGAAGGGGAAAATCCCTCTTGGGATTATTCCAACGGCGATAGATTAGAATTGCCATCTATCCCTGTCAATTCACGCGTATTTGTGTCCGTCAGATGCCTGCGGCGGAGTGTTCGAGGACAGCAACGGAACCATCACGAGTCCCTCGTTTCCGGTAACATATCCGGGAAACAAGAATTGCGTCTGGGAAATCATAGCTCCGCCTCAGTATCGCATCACGCTGAATTTCACGCATTTCGATCTGGAAGGTAACAATGCTCGTCAACAGGAATGCGAGTACGACTCTGTGGAAGTGAGCAGCAAACTTGGCGACGATATCCTCAGGAAGCACGGCATTTTCTGCGGCACCAGGCTACCGTCGCTGATCACCTCGGAGGGCAACTCTCTCAGAGTGATTTTCACGTCCGATAACAGGTAAAGTAAATTTCGTGCTTATAAATTCAACTTTCGTTTATCTCTGTTCGCCTTATCGACCATAGCATCCAGAAGACTGGTTTCGCCGCGGTTTTCTTCACGGACATGGACGAATGTGCCAACAACAACGGAGGCTGTCAACACGAGTGCAGGAACACAATAGGATCTTACCAATGCTCTTGTCACAACGGTTTCACGCTTCACGAAAATGGTCACGACTGCAAAGAGGGCGGCTGCAAGTACGAAATCGTTGCACCCATGGGCACTATAACGTCGCCTAACTATCCTGACCATTATCCCGGGCTCAAGGATTGCGTCTGGCATTTTGTTACCAAGCCCGGGCATCGTATCAAATTAGTTAGTGTCCAAGAACACTATTTTCTTACAAACATTGGGTTGTCTTGCGAGATTTTTGTCGTCTCGCGACGTTTAACGTTTAAAAGAATTTGAACCGAAACTCTGTGTAATGCAACGATTTTCACGTAATCTTGAATGGATGTAAATAATCCTGAATTATCGTGTCTCGAATGAGAAATCGAAAATCTTCAAGATCGCGAAAACTCTCGCGATAACCCAATGTCGAATGCGATTATTTAAATCTGGAAATTGGCGAGTTTAACTCGATGGAAAAATCTTGCAGGTTTTCAAAGTGTTCGAGATGGAGTCCCATCAAGAATGTAATTACGATCATATCGCGATCTACGACGGTGATTCTCCCGACAGTCACGTTCTCGGGAAATTCTGCGGTACCAAAGAGCCGCATCCGATCTTGGCAACCGGAAATCAAATGTACATGGTATTTAAGAGCGACGCTTCCGTCCAGAGGAAAGGTTTCCTTGCTACTCACAGTACTGGTAAGGTCATTACCATACGCTGATGGGTTTAAACGAAGTAATTGCACGAACATCGTCGTTAAGATAATGGCTTACATCTGCAAAATTTATACCGCGATTCCAACTCTGCCCCTCGAAACACGAACTCTTTCGTGCCGCGTGCCATTTTTCCTAAAATCTCGCTCGGCCATCGGAATCGCATGGGAATTATCGGCTTGTCCCAGAAAGCGCAGTGCAGCTTTATTCGCGGTATTTAAACCATCTATCGCGAGGAAGCATTTGCCATTGATACGTCAAGAGAGCAAGCGAAGTTTCACGTTGCGTTACCATTTTTTCCTTCGCATAACGATTCGAATTTCGAAGCTGACCGCGTCTGGGACGCCGAACTCTGATTCCTACCTCTTGCGACGTCCATACTTTACCATTCCCTTGTACAAACCCCACGAATTAGCGTTTCCTTCGGTGTTTGCTAAGTTCTGGAAACGCGGGCACTCCGTGAACAATTTCGTTTACCTAATCTCGTTGCGCAGCTTGCGGCGGCCACCTGACCGCGACGAACGAGGTGAAGCATTTGTTCTCGCACGCCAAGTACGGGATCCATAATTACGACCACAAAACCGACTGCGACTGGGCGATCGAGGCACCTCCGGGGAAAAATGTGCATCTCACATTTGTCACGTTCCAACTGGAATTGGAAAGCGACTGCAATTACGACTTCGTCGAGGTTTACTCCGGCCTGGACACGTCTGGTCTCCTGTACGGACGATACTGCGGAAATAGCGTAAGTTTACCTGGTCTTGATAATCTTTTCTACATCTTCTTCTCTGAATGCAACTTCTCCGGTCTTCTGGTCGCATCGGTTCCATCGGCTTCCTTAAAAAGAAAGAAAACTGGTCAGTTCGGATTTAAAGAGAGACTCGTTACGTTTCAGAACACCACCGACTTCATATCGATAAACGAGGCGTTGCTGGTGAGGTTCAGAACTGACGACACGATATCGAACAAAGGTTTCATGGCGTTCTTCGTGGCGGTGGACCGACAGGACAGCGGAGAGAATTACGGAGGTTCGGAGGACGAAGACGCGGACGAGGAGAATCTCTGATCCGTGACAGGCCTCGCCAATCGACTGGGCTACGGATTCCACATCGGCTCGCTGCTGCAGAATAGCGATCAAGGTGAAGACGAGTAAAACAGAGTCTAATTACTCGCAGGCGAAACGTTTCGAACGTTTTGAATGGAATGTACGTAGCCCTAGGCAAACGTGAATCTTGCTCGATCGCCGAGGCCGTGATCCTTGCTCTTGTCTCGAACCGCGGATTCGAGCAAGGCGAAACAATCAATCGAACGATTACGTCGATCTTTGGACTTGCAGATTTGTATTCGACGATTAGCGAAAGGGGAAAACGAAGCAGACGTGTTCCCCGAGTTAATCCGAGTGTCTCGCGTCAAGGATAATTTATTCCGTCAGCGATGGCGTTAGTTAACGGCTTAACCATTTGGATTAGCTTGTACGACCCTGAAATTCGGCCTAGAGTCAGGCCAATCGTGCCATTGTATGTTTAGGTAGATCGCATTATACTGTTAACTAATATGAATTTCAGACCCAGTGAGAAACGGCAGGTTTCTGAAGAAAGGCGTACAACACACACGGTGTTGCCAAAGTGATTTTCTAATATTTAATCGAACAGTATCTCATCGGTGTACGGAATTATTCTAAGTAATCGATACCAATACGATAAGAAGGCATAAGAAAAACGACAAAATAGTCGACGATGAACGAAAACGATCCCGTTTGGTCGACGTGGTTCTCTCAAACACTGCCCTGTACCAAATGATTCGATCACGTTGAAAGCTCACTCTTTCCTCTCCCCTAAATCGTCTGATTCTTTCGAATCTCTTTCGTTCATTTCTCGCTTTCTCCTTCCCCTTTTCCTCTCTTATTCTCCTTTCTTTCTCCCTTTTTCTTACTGCGTTCGTTAAAGTGCCACGCCCGTGGCATATTTCGAGACGTTTCGTTAAAACGTACGCGGGTAAACGGTTCTAATGTCGCCACGCGAGGACGTGGAGCGGAAACGAGCGTGTTTCGAGTCGAACGTAAAGGAAATTACGACAAGGAGGAGCTTTTCGTTCGGACCTGTTCGATGGAAATCTTCCAAACGACAACTCGTGCAAATACTTGGAATAATCTAGATGTAAATTTAGATATAGCGCTGATCGATCCTGAAATGTCAGCGATAGAAATCTTAAACGGCGGACCTCGAGCGACCGGTTTCGATCGNTGAAATGTCAGCGATAGAAATCTTAAACGGCGGACCTCGAGCGACCGGTTTCGATCGAAACCGTTCAACGTTTACGCGAGGATCTCGCCGAGCGTTTATTGTACATAGATAAAAGATTAGATGTAGACGTCGTGCCGTTTTATATCATAGTCATAGGATCGACGACGAAAAATGAAATGTCTCGCTAATCGTGTGAACTCGTGGATCACTCGTGATCCACAGCTCTGTACTTCTTTTCGTCCGCGTTCCAGAACGAGTCTGTCCGGCGTACTTCCGGTAGCTGCGGAATAGAGAATCGTTGCAACGATACCGATTGACGGATTCATAGGCATACGTTGAATTAATGAACTAGACAATAGCATCGGATACGAAGATCATTGGTAATCCGTGAAAGTACAGTTAGAGCAACTAGAGGTCTTTAATAATTTTATCGTAGATCGTCCGATTATTGGAGTCGCGATTCGAGTATTGGAAACTTTATATCAAACTTGCAGCTGAACGGTGAGAGAACGTATTAAGTTTAAGGTCGGGGACGTATCCTATCGAATTCATCGAAGTACTCGTGTTTCTGACTAAACGAAGCGTTGTCCTTTGCACACTGTATATTGTTTAAGGAAAAAAAAAAAAAGAAAAACGAGCAAAAGATCTCTCTCTCTCTCTCTCTCTCTCCCTCTCTAACGGCCAACAAAGGAGATGTTGTTCGAGCGACAATATTTTTTCAATTTCCAAAATTTTCCCGCAATTTTTCTGCGTGACTCACTGCCCGGTGTACAATTTTCGCGATGGTGCACAGAGATTTCAAGGGAAAAATCATATATGTTCTCGGCTCGATGTTCTTTTTAATTGCATCGTACAATGAATACGGCCTATACGGATCGAAAGGAAACACATTTTTACGTAAACACGAGCGAAATAATATGCGACTGTGCTTGGGATTTTCTTCTTGCGAGTGTACATGTTTTACGAGCGAGTACGCGCATAATGTTGATCCTTCGGGATGAAAGGAAACAAAAGAAAAATTCGTATGCCTAAAACACACGTATAGATAATAATACCTTATCTATTATCTGACGATAAGAGCAATATTAAGCGCCGCGTCAAGTTCCTTTTTGTAAATTATATGTGATTTATTTGTTCTCAGAAATACACGTTATAGGCACTCTATATATTACTAAGCAACTATATACAACTGATATAAGCGTTTCTTCTATTCAAACATACTCCTCTACTCCTACATTCGTGTTCCCTTCGTCCTTGTATCGCGCATCACTATCCTTGGTATTGCCTTGTACTTTTTAACATCGCTATCGTATTTATTTCCCGGTGAGTCATAAAATAAGAAAAGAAACTGTCGCATAAATCAATGTCTGCAGAAAGCGATTCACGTACGATCGATCGTAGATGATGACCATTTACGGGGTAATTCGTTCCAGCATCGTAATGAATGGGACGATGCTTAGAATTGTAAACCAGTTGTCGATTTAATGTGATGTTAGATTGACTGTTATTAAATGTCGTAAGTTCAGGATCATTCATTGATAAATATAGCAACTCTGGTCATTAATGAAGCAATGATAAATGTCAACAGGATATCAGGTAAGCGTTGCATGTGTTGAATATACGTACAATGAAACAAAATTCGATCTTGTCCTAGGTTTCATGAAATTAAAAAAAGAAAGAGAAACCTTGAAAAATTATCGATCGATTACTTTGCATATGCACGAATAAAAATGAAGTATAAAATATAAAGCCTTGAGACGCTGATCCAACTATATTTGGAAAACAAGATCGTTACAAATACAAGGACAATGAGCGCGTGGTCGATCCGTTACATCATTCAGCACGGTTGTATCGGTAACGATTATGTTAATACCAACGATCAGTTTCCATGATTCTACGCAAGGATAATATTACTATAATACAGAATCGCTTTGTAAGATATTAGATAAAATTAAAGCAACTTTCAACTCGAACGCTTATTGTCGATCGTTAAATAAGATAGCAATGCCATTAAAAAACTCCAATGATCACGGTAGCAAAAGTTACGTACAGTTGTTTACAGCTTCGTTGTATCTATCGGTACAATACCATCAGTTATACCCGAGAAACGTATGCTTTCTAGTTGTGCCATCCTTATCGCGAATCAGCAACACGAAATTCCACTCAAAGAAACGAAATTGGATCGAACATCCTGTTGACACGATTAACATTCTCCTATTAACATTGCAATACGATTCGAATATAAATAACAGCAGAACGAAACACTACAGACTACGTACAAAAAAATCGGATTTTTCAGAATAACTAAACTAAAATCCAGTCTAACAACTTTCTAGCCTGTTGAATAAACAAACTTTGCATACTGTCGAACGTGTAACTGTAACTGTGTATACATTCATAGATTGTTCACGTGTCCTACTTAAAACGTTGTTCTAGCCATAAACTCTGAGTACGATTATTTCTTCTGTTGAAGACAGTAGCGGTGGTAAAATGATTCTAGTGCTCCCTGTAAGGACTACGCAATTGTTTCGCGTGCACATCATACAGATGAGTTAGTCCCAGTGGCGATAGTCCCTGCCCCACCCTGCAAGTCCTCCAGAGGAGAGGACCGTCGCGATTTACCGCTTTCTTTAGGCGAGATCCAACCGTCTGTGACCAATTTTAGAAAAAGTGAGCGGTCGGGTGACACAAGCGCTCTCTCACGGCGACTCTCATCCTTCCTTAGCACCTCTGCGTGTGAAGAAACATACATACATGTATAAAGATGTATAATCCAAGAGACGCGAAAAAGAGGTTGCGATAATCGATACGTTCTACGGTACTAACGAATCTTTTGCTACCTTGTTCTGGGAAATTTTTGGCAATGTAGACGGCAATGTAGATTCTCACGAAGCTATCGATTCGTTCCCAGAAATGGGTAAAATGGCAGGGTAAATGGCCACTTACGCAACTATGCGAATGATCAATATCTCTTTTCGCTTCGATGTGTTACTGAAAGAAAAGAAAAGAAATTCATGAATAAAAAGTTACTCGTTTATCTACGTATAATCGATAATCGATATAACAAGCTCGTTCCAATAAGATTTCGGAAGATATTATTCGTCGATGTAGAGACGATTTTCTTTCCAATTTTCTCGATCGATGATCCGAGTTTTTATGGAACGTTGGTCGAAATTTGACATCGGCAACAGAGATATTCTCGTTTGGTTACGATTTCGCAATTTTCTTACAATTTTGCATACAGGTAATTTCCGAATAGAAATTCTGCGACGCAATGTCTATTCTTAACCTATGGACAAGTTCAACGCCCATATCCAACCGCGGTAGTTTTGCAACTAAGAATAAATGTCGCGTTGTTTTGCATTACTCTCGCCGAGTATTTTTCAGCTCGAGACGCTGCAAATGTAAAGTCGAGATTAAAACCAGAATTAAAAATCGAAAATGGCGTGCAAGCGTGGTATTTATTTTCCTTCGTGAAACAGCGAAAATCGTTCAAAACGGGTGAAACAGCGAAAATCGTTTCGGTCCGCAACAAGGAAAATAAATTGTCGTTTTTCTGCTAGAAGAGTTAATATAGGTTTTAGTTTGCACAGCAACTTTCTCTCGTGCATCTTCTCACACGTGTAACGTGAAATTCTGATGACAATCTCTCCGTGACATACTACGACCGAGAAAATCGGTTCGTGAGGGTATAATAAAAATTGCAACGTGTAGCAAAAATTCCTCGTCGACTAACCTCTATGGAAAGTAGTTCTCGATAGAGTTACTAAATGCGATGGCAATGGCGCGTAAAAAATTTCGTAAAAAGCATTACATACCGACTAGGATTTACCAAAGATTTAATTCTGCTAGGAAATCTTCGGAATAGTATGAACATTTAGTATTTCGAAATGTAATAATTAATGTTAGAATTACATAAATTGCAGCGTCACATTGTATAACGGTTAACATCATAATTCAAAATGGTGTGTTACTCACATATATGTCACTTTTTGTTAACGAGGACGAAATTACATTATGCATACGTACATACGTGTAATGAACGAGGAGAATGTGCAGCTTCTTAATAATAGCACAACCTAGTTCCTAACCAACCAGCTTAACGCGAAATTATTATTCTCCATCAAAAAGGAATTCGGATGTAATCCAGCTTATTTTGATAAATTTGTTGAAATGCTAAGAAATAATCGTTAAAATAATTCGACTTTGTCCTTTTATTCCCACGAATTCCGATTCACGTAAAATTGGTATTAATGTTACATCCTTGCGAACGTGTCATTTATAAACATAGCACTGCGAATCAGTCGTTATCGAGTCAATGAACAGGTCATTACATACCAATTTTCTTGCTGCGCCCGTCGAAATTTGTAAAATCAATAAAATAAATGTTGCATGACAAGAGGCTAGGTACTATATTTTGCGAGTAGAAAACATGCGTGAAGGCGTCGTGGCGTTCTGCGGTCTCCTGCTAGCCAATCAGAGACGAGGCTGAAGTCACCAACAGCCAATCGTTGTGCGCCAAAAGAGTCGATAGTCTGGAGTATAAGATCCCGTTGCAACTGTTCCTCGCGCATTAATCGTTGGGTGTTCGACCAAGCATTGTGTGTGGTTGATAGCGGAAGCTCCATTACTTGCTCTAACTATCGACTATCCACTTTCTACAAGAGTATTAAATACACCCTAAGACTTCAAAATGGTGAGTAAATACTTTGAGAAAATTTTATTCGCGAGAAACTTCGATCAAGTCGACCGTGTGTTATTCGTGGCAGACGGTTTGATTGCGTCGCTTGTACCGGCCGGCTCCGCCCTTTCCGTTATGACTCATATTTAACGTTTAGATACAGTTAAAATACTCGAACCGTTTATGACTTGAATAATAAGCATGTTTGCATCTTTCTAAAATTGATTTTTAATACGTATAATATACATGAATAAATATATGAATGTGCAAATTAGAAATTTCGTTGTTTCGTCGCCTGTCAAATGGCGGGGGAAGTACGCGTCATTTTGGGCGACACGATCGATACTAGACGATTGATGCGAATCAAATATGCTTTACGGAGAAATTGTTTTAAATATTACTAAAATTAAATATATCGTGTTTCGTGATTTGAAAAGAACAGGTTTAGTTATCAAATTTTTGTTTAAATATATGTTAATAACAAAAAGATATTGTATGCACTGACCTAAGTGAAGATTGTAATGCAAATTTATATTCATTTTTTCAGCGTGAATGTATCTCAATCCACGTTGGCCAGGCTGGAGTCCAGATTGGTAATGCTTGCTGGGAATTATATTGCCTGGAACATGGCATTCAACCTGATGGTCAGATGCCATCAGACAAAACTATTGGAGGAGGTGACGACAGTTTCAACACTTTCTTTAGTGAGACAGGTGCCGGAAAACACGTACCCAGAGCTGTTTTCATTGACTTAGAGCCTACAGTAGTCGGTATGTAATTATTATAATACGTGTTAATAATTTGCACGTTTCATGAATAAGTTGAATAAAATTTTGTATTTCTTATATGTTCCATTACAGACGAGGTTCGCACAGGCACTTATCGTCAGCTCTTCCATCCAGAACAACTAATCACAGGAAAAGAAGATGCAGCAAACAATTACGCTCGTGGTCATTACACAATTGGCAAGGAAATTGTTGATCTTGTCTTGGACCGTATTCGTAAACTTGCCGATCAATGTACTGGACTCCAAGGTTTTCTTATTTTCCACTCATTCGGAGGTGGCACTGGCTCTGGTTTCACATCTCTGTTGATGGAACGTCTGTCCGTGGATTATGGAAAGAAGTCAAAGCTGGAGTTTGCAATTTATCCAGCACCACAAGTTTCCACTGCTGTGGTCGAACCCTATAATTCAATTCTCACCACCCATACCACTTTAGAACATTCCGATTGTGCATTTATGGTCGACAATGAGGCTATTTATGATATCTGTCGCCGTAACTTGGACATCGAAAGACCGACGTACACAAATCTGAATCGACTAATTGGTCAAATCGTTTCTTCGATCACTGCCTCGCTTCGTTTCGATGGCGCTTTGAATGTTGATCTGACGGAATTCCAGACTAACTTAGTACCTTACCCAAGAATTCATTTCCCGCTAGTTACATACGCGCCAGTCATTTCCGCTGAAAAAGCATACCACGAGCAACTTTCGGTAGCGGAGATTACAAATGCTTGTTTCGAACCGGCCAACCAGATGGTAAAATGCGATCCCCGTCATGGAAAATACATGGCATGTTGCATGTTATACAGAGGAGATGTTGTACCTAAAGATGTTAATGCAGCCATCGCAACTATCAAGACTAAACGCACTATTCAATTCGTTGATTGGTGTCCAACTGGCTTCAAAGTGGGCATTAACTATCAACCACCTACTGTGGTACCTGGTGGTGATCTTGCTAAAGTACAACGAGCTGTCTGCATGTTATCCAACACTACTGCTATCGCAGAGGCCTGGGCTCGACTTGACCATAAATTCGATTTAATGTACGCCAAGAGAGCATTTGTACACTGGTATGTCGGTGAAGGTATGGAAGAAGGTGAGTTCTCTGAAGCACGCGAAGATCTTGCTGCTTTGGAGAAGGACTATGAAGAGGTTGGTATGGATTCCGCAGAAGGCGAGGAGGAAGGAGCCGAAGAATACTAAAAACTGAGACTCGTCAAGATTTTTCAATGACATACAATTCGAAATAAACAAATTGATTTACATCTGTTACCGTTTCATCTATATTACCTGTCCTTTGTATATTTTCCTAATGTTCATTCGTTTTTACGAGTAATTAAGATTTTATAGCTCATTTATGTTAGAAATATTATGATTTAAGTTAAAGAATAAATCGTACATTTCTTGTTAACTTTAAAGATTGTGTTGTTCAATTAAAAAATATCGTAGTTAATTTTAATAATTAGAAATTCAGAATATCTGTTATTTATATATTCGAAGTGATGTTTTATCATATTGTGTTCATCTAGTAACATAAATCAACCAGTAGATGATTGCGAAAGTAACCGAATCACTTACGTTTGCAATGTGTTGTAACATGAATTTATATGTTTATATATAAAGATTATATGACTATTGGTGTCAAGAAAGAAAAATATGTTGAAATATAAGAACGCGGAAATTTGTGGTTTCTGTGCATTGTCAACAGTTGCTAATCAACAAATGCACGAAGATTATGTTTGAAAATTTCAATTTTATTTCATATATAATTTTCAAGATGTTTATAAAGCAATGGTAAAATTGTTTACAATAGAAATCTTTATTGAGTAATATCGAAGTTTCTAAATAAACAAGAAAGTTGATGTTACAAAATTATTAAAATTAATGTAACTAACTTTCTCAAGATATATTTAATATTATCTTGTATAATTAACCGTTGCAAGTTAATCGCTAATAATTTCGCATTCTTAAATTTTTCTGTTCTACGAATAGTTTAAACGTGTCATCTCGATTAGTTTAATATTCTAGAATCGAAATTCGTATTAAAAATAACGCGTACATATGATACGTACGCAGCGCATGGTACTTTGCCTAATAATTTATCACGGCTATTTGAATTTTCTTATTGCGAATACAAGAATATCTCTCCTAATTCTATCCCATGTTAGTTCTTACGCATCGGTTCATCTTGCTTTATTCCAATAACAAGAATAGATATCTTACTAAGAATCCGCCATGAGTCGTAGCTCCTTACACTTATCGCGAACACGCATGCGCAGTACGACAGTGCACGTTGGTGCATGTCGGTGTGCACAGTGGTGTGTAAGGCGGTATTTTGTTAAAAAAAAATTGGCGGTCTCGTTGGGTTAAAAATTGTGCAAATGTTACCGACAAGTAATTAACAGTGCGCCCAAATGGATCGCTTATTTATTCAGGATTGCAACGAGTAATATGAGTGAGTGAATGCAATATTACTAAAAGTTTTCAGTAACGTTTCCCTCGGGAAAGAATGTAAAAACCATGGCTCAAATATCGATACAATATTACATCGATGCATCGAAAGCAAAGTGACGGTGTAGAATAAATGTCGAATAAAGTTTGTCGAAATCTGTTTGCACTAATGCATCGGGTCAGGTGTATCGATGTCTTCTGTACTCGATATATTGTTTGCATACCTACTTGCAAGGCAAGAAGCTGTGCCTTGAATGTATGCAGTGGAGTGCAGCCCCTCCAACTCGAGTTCTCGTTGCAACGTTCTCCGGTTTCCTCAATCACGTTTTTTTCTCGTGTGCTGAATAATACATTTAAACTGAGACCATTTCAAAGAATGCTAACTTTATTTCATGACTACTTACGATAAGAATGAGTGAGTATTCCAATGGGATACGAGAACATTTGAACGACTTTGTAAATTCTTATGTGCTTATCTTGTAACTTAAGCCGGAGCGTATATGAAACTCTTGTACTTCTGATAAAGTGTACACACTTGGACGCTCTACCTGTATGAATTGCACATGTACACAGCGTGTACACGTTACCACTTCCAAATGTTGTACTTACACGTGTGTTCGACTAATGTGTTCAAGATAATTCGGGTAGAACAGACTTTATGTCGTGTCGCGTCTAATGCATTGAAATCCAGTACTTTTTTTTTAACTTAGGAATTCAAAGAATGGTACGGAAAATTTACTCTAGTAATTATTTTTTATACTTTCGCGTATGTGAAATGTAGTATCTTATACGTGGCAGGTAAATTATATGAAAGATACTTGACAGTTATGAAATAGGGAAAAATATCTTTATGAAAAGTTGTCTAGAGGTTATATTCTTGACCCTTTTGTTGTTCGTTTGTACATTTAATTACAACCGGACACGATTATTTTCATGTTTACAAATAAAACAGAGTACATGAAAATATTTGATATATTAAATCCATTGAAATTTTGCCAATATCATGTTTTATAATATTATGAAGACTTTAATAAATTAAATATGTAATTGTAAATGTTGATTTTTCTTAATATTTTAATGTTCTTATAGTTGATACTTTTCCTTTCATATAGTGTTTATTTGTTATATTTACAGTATAGACTATATATATATGTTAACACTTGTTATGTGTACCTTGTTCTAGTGACTTTAAGGTTAAAATGTATGATTTTAATGGCAGAAAATTCTGCATATATTGTTTGTAACTTCAGAATTTTATATTTAATAATTACTATTTGTCAACTCTTGTAGTTTTTTATAAGACAATATTATAATATGTATTCAAATTTTAATAAATACTTCTTTCGCTTGAACATTATAGACCACTGCAAAGCCATGAAGATGAGTTTTTCTTTGTCATCGCTACAACCGCTGGGCCATGGCTTGGAAAAGCATGGCCAAGCAGGTGTAGCGATAGAAAGGCCATACAACAGTCTCACCAAAAAACGGTCAGTATATCATTTTGTGCTTTTAATAACTCGTATTAGTTTATACTACATTTGTATTATTAATGTTACAGGAAAGATCCAAAGCAATTTCACAATCAACGTGTATGGGCAAATCGTGAGGATTGTAAAGATGAATTTTGGGCAGCTATACGATCTAATTATGATTATATTATGGACACAAATTTGATAGATAGTTGTAAGGTATGTATTTAGTTGAGATATCGATAATATAATGAGATACAATGCAGGCGTGATGTACATTATATTCGTGTCTTAATTTACCATAAATAGGAAGCTAATGGTGAATTAACATGGGACGAGACTGATGTATCTACGCAATCATGGAGTTTCAAAGAAGTCAGTAGTCAATTTTCAGAACTATATTCATGGCTGAGGGTTCTTCAAGAACTAGTTTATTGCAAAGAAGAAAATTTGTTAGACAAAAGTCTGCGTGCGGTAGGTATTATTTAAATATGTTAAAGCACACTGAATTTTTTTATATTACGAAAAATTAAATAATTCTCTGTTATTTATAAAATATAAATTTAAGGCTCACATGGAGGAGCTGCGACGTAGGGCGTATAGAAGAAAATTATTTAATGAACAAGCTGGAAAATTAGTGTCACATGCCCCTGCTTTGAAAGATGAAGTGGCGTGGCGTGTAGACCATTTGAATGCAAAATGGGAATTAGTTGAACAAATTATGGCACCTATTGAACGACCTGTATCTAATCAGCAGGATATATCAGCAGGTAATGCCTCTCCTATTCGACTAAAACATTCTCTGTCAATTCGTGTCACGAACTTGGAATTTTTAAGCAAAAGATTTGTATTACAGATTTTGAACACGAAGTAAAATGTTTGAGGAAATGGCTTCGTGAAATGGAATCGCGCCTTCAACCTTTAAGTTTTCATATAGACTGGACTTTGGCAGAACTCGAGGAAAAAGCAGTGGAGCATATGGTGAGTAATAAAAAAAAAAATAATTTTTCCTAGTATATTACATGATTATTCATGATCGAGTAACGTGGTTTTACACGTTGATAAAATTTTTTTCTACCAAATTAGGTAAGAATAAAATTTATCAAATACCGTGGCAAAACCTATAAATTTTAACTATAAGTACATTCGAGCAAAGGGACCGTGAGCAATGCGTTTAGGTATTGCACGTGTCATTATCACGACAAATCAATATTATAAATATGTCGTTTCCGTTTGCGAGCCGGATATATCTCTTTATTGTTAACGGAAACGGTCGACAACGCACACTTAAGCAGGCGTACAGGATAAACGTTGGTAATAGTAAATAATTACGTTCAGCATGCTTGAGATACACGTAACAGCCGCGGATCTATCGAAAGCAATATAAGAAAGCGATCGAAACTCATTTTTGAGATAATCCTGATGATTAAATAGTGAATGCTCAATACCTGGAATATTTGTTGCGATTTCTTGTTAGCAATTGCGCAACCTCGACCAAAGATAGTGGATCAAGTTTTACTTTTGTCGTGACGAGACGATAGTAGACGCACGTTCAGTTTCAGCACGATTCTCTGTCGACTCTGTGCTGTATGATCAGGTGGGCGTCGGGAACCCGACTCGTGTTAGTTCCGTATCTTTCTACCGTGTTTTCTATCTTCTTCTTTCGCTCCTTTCCTCCCCCCTTAATTGCATCCCAACAAAACATGATACGTACTGGACCTCGCGAATGTATGCATAACTACGGTATTGTGTAGTATAACATGGCGGTGCTACGAGTGTATGCGTTTTCGAATTTTTTTACTCTCCGCATATTGTGTAGAAAGAGCGTTATTTCATCCTTGCTTTGTTATATTTCAAAACGGTGTTTCAAACTATATTTATGTCTTCCTCTCCATCACTTTTATGTTTAATCATTTGGGTCGTTTTGCGGTAACAAATTCTTCGCAACGAGTAGAATCAGACAAGCTAAAGTAAGGAAAGGATTGTAATATATTATTCCTTAGGATGTAAGATTGTTTCATTTATAGACATAAGACGAATGACGTGTTTCTATAATAAAGTTTTGCAAACAGTTGCAAATTAATCCCTGTTGCGATATTGTAAAAATAAGATTATCCCATAAGTGTCGAGATTAAAATAAGCAGTGAATTTCATCGTAAGCTAGATATTTTATTCCCGATAAAGTGTTAGTAATGTCGTTAGTGGATAACTTTCAGGGTTACAATTCGAGGATCTTGTATTTACAGTATGTATCGAATCCTTCAGCTTAATAAAATTTAACACGATCATCACGTACACGTCTATATTAACGTAATTGCGATTCACGCAATCTTATTAATTCTAATTACAGTTTATTAATCGTAAATACTATTACTATCGAGTATATTATTATTAACGCGTAAATTACAGGTCATAAGCAAACGCGGTATTTACCGTATCGTTTATGTAATCCCGTCGCATTTTCGTCGAGAGAACGGCGTACACAATTTGTTATATCTTTTATTTATCTCGATCTAACCATTAATTTCTAGCACGTATTAGAAATATCGGTTCGTCGAATTACAAGGTAAACATGGTATTTAAATCAACGAAATTTCTATTCCACGAAATTAACTGTTAATTAAAATTTACGTAACATGAGCTCCGATCGCTTTTTATAGCCGTGCTAGTTAATACATTAGCGAATGGTAAAAAGCCAAACGAACGTATCGTTTATTCGCTTTTTGCACGGCGAACGAAACAAGAGCAAAAGATGGTAATTTAGAACAAGTTGGTCTCGCGGTTGTAAGAGAAACGTGCAGTTTCTCGTGAATTCCACGATGGGTGGCGAATTAAGGACCGAGGCTCGGCTGAACCTTAATTCACCTTCGAAGTAGCTTTCGTTCCCGTTTTCATACAGATCTAAGAAAATCATGGTAACGGGGACAGTGAAAGTTGCATGTCCTTTATCGAAATTCTTATCTCTTGCGATACATATTTCTGCATCCTCGAGTATCATTAAGATATTTCTAAAGCGTTCGCCTCTCTGTCGTAAATTTCCTTTAAGTCGAAATTCGTGTCGGCGAGAAAGAAGGATAAACCAGGGAACACGCGGAGAATTATTTATCTCTGACATCGAGATTTATAAATTAAAACGGAATTTATTAGCCGGGCAGATAAGAGCGATCCGCGTTATCGGACTTTCCATATTTGAACATCGTCCCGTTGTCATCTGGCCGATCGGATAAAATCGAAGAAAAGCATCGACCGAATAACTTATATTTAGCTCTCTAAGCCGGTGCGAATAAATTTGTTTACACCGTGGTTCGTTGCTCTCTGGCAAGCACGACGGGCGTGTTAGTTTTAGGCAAATTCCACGATATCCTAGAACACTGTTACGAGGCTGAAAATTCGCCGTTTCGAGCCGCGTGTGCCTTATGGGCCATTCTATAAATTGTTTCCGAGTCGCGCGTGTAAAAAATAGTCAAGGTTGGAACGCGTGGTCTTAGCTTCCGCGTTACGCAATCATCTTTCCACGGTGTTCGAGCGAAAGCCATTAACCCATGACGATCTAGATTAATTTTTATCGATCCGATATCCAGCGGTGTTCCAAAATCCCGGTCGCGTCCGAGCATAATTCGAATTAGGTTCAATTTTAGCTCGGGTCGCACTTAAATCGAGCTTCCCGGAATTGGGGTAAAATTAGAAAAAAAAAAACAAACGCTTCGAGCTCGACTGAAATTCTGTTCCAGTTCTATTTTAAATTACCTTCGAATTACATTCAAATCGCATTCAAATCGCATTGAAATTACATTCTAGATCGTGATCCGAGTGAAATTCAAATTGAAATTTTATCCCTCGCGAGAGACGGAAGTTAAAGGGAATTAATGGAAAAAATCAGGGAATTGTACGAACGAAAGGAGAACGCGCGAAGGAGATGCAAACGAACGTTAAACACTGGTTGCGATTGTTGGTCAGCTGCTCGAGCATTCATCATCCGGAGCGTGCTCGTGCGTTCACGGTTAATTAATTTCGTGGAACTAATTGTCCAGGTGCAGCTCGACGAGGGGGCCGAGTGTATGTTTTTTTTTCTTTTTTCAAGAAATGCCGGATAATTTTTCCCCTTCGTCATTCATTAAGCACGGGACTACGTACTACGATCGCGAGTGCCGAGATAAAGCGATTAATAACCTATCATACGCGTCGGGTTTTCCTATCGGACGGAGAAAATAAAATGAAAGTCGGTATTAAGGCCGCGAGCGTTTCGTCGGTGCTCGGAAAGATCGCGAGGAAAGGGAGAAAAGGGAAAAGAGGAAAACAAGCGTACGATAATGATATATAAGCAAGGGGGACGCGTAATTTATTTCACGTCGTGTATCGTTACACGTTCGAATTGTTCGATCGATAGAATTTCAGTGCGCTGATGAAGATTGATGGCGACACTCGTGTCGTCCGATGGAACTAAAGGCTATTTCACCGGTCTTTGCTCGGCCGTCTCCGAGGGGGAGACACGTGTTACGAACGTTCGCCGATGCCATTCAGTCGTGTAAACTCCATTGAAAATCGACACGGAGTGGACATTAGCGAGCGAAGGACGAGCTGAATCGTAGGCGAGGCGGCGGTTTCGGCGCGTACCGCGTGTTACGTTTAATGGAAATCGATGGCTCGTGTTTAATTTCATCGCGCAGGTATTCGGAGGCCGATATGGCGAAATACTTGAACGCCTGTAAACTAATACCGGCCCAGATGGCGGTAATTCATTTCAGCGATTACATTGCGGTAATTTGATTGGAAATTTACCAACTTTTAATCATCCCCTTTTCAGCGATCGCATTGTAAACCGTGATAATTGTCGCGGTGTATCGAGCCGAATGCTAATGATCGTCCGATAATTAATCGATCATGTATAATGTCAGAGATAATTCCGGGTGTTAGTGCGGTTTCATTCATTGCCCATATCCGTTCGCACGATAGTTAATGTTATGCAGCGCACACGCACATATATACAGGACTCGCATAAATTTTCATCGGTTTATTCAAACTGTGATTATAATGCCGCTTTTATTTTTCTTTCTTCGTAATTAAAATCCGCTAAGCAAACTTGACACTTCCGTTCCGTTGCCAATTGCTTTATCCGTTGTCGTGATTTTATTTTCCTCCTCTTTTGCATCTTCGATCGATCAGAGTAATATCGTTAGGTAATTCCGTTATTTAGAATTCTCGCGGATATTCGATAATTTAGAATGTTTATTTATCGGTTTTTTTCTTTTCGTATCCGGAGACGCGAAAAACTCTCACTTTCGATCGCAGACTTGGCGCAAACGAAATCTCCCGTGATCTTTCAACCTTTCCTCGGCTAGCATAAATTACACCGTGTATCGACTGGAAGAACCAATATTACATTATTATTTACACACATCGTTGAAAGGTTTATGCAATGAAAATTCTCGTTTTACCGAAGTTCAGATTACATGTCCATTTACCTATGAACGACGTGAAAGTGTCGTTATTATTATACCCGGCGAAATTGCATATCGTAAATCGTTACTCATTTCTACGATTCCGTTCTCTAAACGATACGTTCATCGGTTCCGTAAATCAATGGGTATATCGTACGTCTAATCGTTCGAATTTACGCGAAATTGCCCGAGAAACACGTTCCGTTCAGCTTGCTTTTTACTCGCCCTGTCGGAATATTAAATCATATCCATAATTATTTCGCGTGCATATATTATCGAGGCTGCAAATACCAGCCGGAAGTTTTTAATAAATGTAAATGGGTATTACGGATCGTACAGCGAGATTGTTATAATTGAAGCGAAAAAAAGGAAAGGCGAAACGAAGAAACGGAGAAGAACCGTAGAGGAACCGAGAAGAATTAAAAACATGATTACGCGATCTGCATTCGGATAATTCGACGGGATATATGAAATTTGGTAGCTTGCGTTTTACGTATGCAAAAGAAATCGCGATCGTTGAATGGAAAATCAGGCAGAGATCAAGGATATTTCTTGTCACGCGATCGTTTCCCACGATCGTAGCCACAATGACTTAATTACGTTTCGTAACGTACATCGATGCAGAAGAATGGCACAGAAATCAATGGCGATTGATCCGATTAGACGTCATTTTGCTCGATTTCGGTTCGACAATGGAGAGAGACGTTCGACGAAGAAAGAGAGGAAGGGAAAAAATAGAAATAAACTAAAAAAAAATTCTGGGACGTGGCGAAATCATTGCCGCGTTGCAAGTCGATCGGATTATTTACTTTGCTATGCAACTAGAATGCTAGATAGCATTGATGCTTCGCTGGGTCCGGACTGCAATCCGGAGGATTGAATTTCCACGTGATACCCATTCCACGACATACAATCACGCGATACTTGTCTTGGAGTTATTTGTATTTCCTATACCCTGAAATTGATACGAAACTTTGCGTGAAAAAATGCAAGGGGGCAAAAAAAATCGCGATGTTGAAACGCGTTTCGCGCAATTCGTCGTTCTGCATCGCGAAAGATTCGGGTGGAAATGTTTCTAGTTGCGAATGGAAAAATTGATATTTTACGTATTACATTGTGTATTAACCTATCTTCGAAGATACGTGTACGCGAATATTCGTCGATTCGATTTCGCGTCGCACTTTGGCAACTTTCACGAGGAATCGAAGATCGATCTTATCAAAATCGTAATATCCACGGCTTTTAACGATCTTCTCACACTCCTTCCAATCAATCATTTCCATGCATCGATCACTGCCTCGCCTTGCATTCGAAATCGCAACAGTCATGGCACCTCCTTTACTTGGTTGAAACTTCAGCGAGAAACAAACAACGATCGTCTTTGCGATAACGTTCCGTAAGAGGAACTTCTTAACACCAGTCAGTAACGCGATTTTAAGCCCGTTGGTAGAGGATGTAACGTTTCTAACGAAATGGAAGATGACCTTAGCCCTTAGACCTCGTCCAATCAAGCAGACGAACTGGAACTCCGAAGGGACAGCAGCTAGTCGAGTCGGTAAAGCACCAAACACGTTTCTGGACTGAACGATCGAACAAGATTAATCTTCGGGATGTCCCAGTGTTCCGTGCGGAGTAAGAGACTGATTATCTAGCAATTTTCCAGTTTTCAAATCGGCCGAGGCTTCTTCCTCGTCACGATCGATAGAGGAAAGAACAGGCGAAGCCTTTCGATCGCGTCTCGCAGCCTCGTACCACAAGTCACTGCCAATTTCTGCTCACCGTGAAAGATCATCGAGACAAGCAACGGTAGTTGCTACATCTGGAGCAAGTCACCTCTAATTGTTTACCGGGAAGCGGTGAAGTGTCCGCAGGGTGAAGCAACGAGAACCGATGGGTACCGCTACCTTGCCGGCAGAATTGTTACGTCGCTTCCAGCTACTGGGTCACTATCACCGAAACGTGGCCTGGTCGCTCGATTCAACCAGTTTCAGCTCGCGCGTCATGCACGTACGCGTTTAATTAACCCTTTGCGGTTCAATTTATCCTTCCTGCTCCCCGACCGATCTCCGATTGCTCGCCGGGTCTAATCTACATCGACTTTCAAAGTCCCGCCGACCGAATGTTTCCTCCTCCTTATCGCGATCGCTCCGGATGTTGCCTTAAAGACCTCTCGGTTCAGAGCAAATCTCCGGCACTTTACGACCGCTCCGACAGAGTTCGTTTCCCGATTTCTCCGGTATAATGCAACCGATACACCTTCGCGAGACTCTCGACGGATATCGCGCGAAAAGATACCCGTGGTCCAACTTGATCTTTCGTATTCGTTGGCTGGTAAAGGTAAAACTAGCGAAGCGACAGAAAGAAGATCAACGATCTTTCGCGTTTTTCCTTTTTCGCTCGACAGAAAATTCCGTCGGCCATGTTCGTGATTCGGCGTAATCGTCGATTTGTAACGCGTTACGGGCATTGCGGATCGTCAGGGAAGAAGCCTCGCGTAAACTCGGGTTAATCGGTCGGTAGACGTAAGAGATTCTCATCGGATCGGAGCAGCGTGGTTATCTTAAAACGGTCATCGGTGGATCTGGCTCTAAATCTAAGATCTTCTCAGTTGCGGCCGCTTCTCTTTCACCGGGCAGATTTAAAAGGAAAAGGCTCGAAAAGTTTTTCGCTCGCGCGATTTCTCTGATGGAGCGGTAGATCGGTAGCACTGGATCCGCGTCACGCTCGTTCGGAGGTGTAACCGCGATGATTTTCGCGGTCCGCAAGCGGTTTCCCCGCGGGGCCTTCTCGTATCTTAACGAACACGCGCGGGCTAATCGATAATCGCTGTTTTCATAAACGTTATTATGCAAATTTCCCGGCGTATCTTATCCGGTGAAATTGCCGCTCGCGACCACGGCGTCGGTTCGGCGTTTCTCGTGGCTCGTAATTAGCCGGCTCGCATGTAGGGAAGCAGAGAAAAATCCGCTCGCTCTCGTAGCGTTCGCGGCGGGATCAAGCGTTTCCCCATAAATCCCGTTTGTTTATATACACGGTGCGCGAGAAATACGCGATACGCGGGGTACCCCGAAGCTTTTTCGTAACGCTAGGCTAAGTTTCTCACGACCCAGATAAGAGACAGCAGATCGGGCTAGAAAACGAATACGATTTAGTTTATTCTACGATCCTTTATTGGTCACGCTCGAAAGTGTACTGCTAGTTAAGAATAAGAAAGTATCCGCTCTGATTTATTTTATTATTGCGTTATTAGCGGAACGAGTAACATTTAGAACGGTACTCGTTAATTCGAGGCAAGATCGAGCATGACAAAGCTCGATATCCGCCCTAATTAGACTCCGAGTCGTGGAACATCGCGCGAGTTCCGGCGAACCCCTTACGGATCGTTAATATTACTCGTTTAAACTAAGTCGCGTGTCGGGCCGCGTCCACGAAGCCGAGTAACCTCCTAGAACACACGCGTGTCCGCGAGTTTGTACGACTTTCTCAGAGGAGCGCGTAACTATGGCGAAACCGAAAGCGAAGACTGACAGAGCGTAAAGATGTTTCGCGAAATTCTCTCCTAACTACCATCGCGGTACACGGAACGGTTGCAGGGAACCGCAGTTCGTGCCGAAGTCGATCATCTCGAACGATCTCGAGCGATCTCGAGCGATCTGGACCGTTTCGAAACGCGGCATCATCTCGGTTTCCTCGAATCCGACCTATCGTTGGTATTCGCGCGAACTTTGTCATTGGTTCGTCATCCGTTCGTTACTTATTCGTCATCAGTTCGTCATTCCGAGTGGTCGAGCTAGACGACTGCGGGTCAGGGTTTAATCGGTCTCGTCACGCTGCCGGTATTGTCTGCAAACACGCGACGCTGACAGGAATCACGGACGCGTTACATAATGTCGCATTAAAATAATCGACGAGCATCGATAATAACGGTAGTCGTGGCTACCTCCAACGATCGTTGTCGCCGTCTTCGTCCGTTGCAGGAAGAACGGTCGCGTGCTCGATGCATTGTTCGGTCGGCCATTGTGTCGCAACGGGGCGAGGAAAAGTACCAAGTGCAATCGACCTTTAGAGATTTTCAATTCCATTCCCTGTTCCCCGCGACGGAGCCGGCCTGTTCGAACTAGGTGTCCAGGCCAGGTCGAGGCACGAGCGGGAATCGTTGCTTTTGCTAATCACCGGTCCCTATCACGCTGGACCAGTGAATGACAATGTAGATCGTGGAAAGTCACCGAGTCACGACTCCAACTTTCCCCCTGTCGTATATTCGCGTGTCTCTCGCCATCCAGGCGAAATGCATTTTGAATTCAGCGTTTCATTGTTGGACAAGTTCGAGTGAAAGCGTGACGAAACTGGTATCTAATGAAGTATAATGTCCGCCGTTGTTGACCGCGCGTTTACGTAGCTAAGTCTGTCCATAACGTTCCCGTTGGCTTGTGTCGATGCGATTGCGACGCCCACGTGCTCGCTAGAGTCGTAGATCGCGGCACCTCGAGGACACACAGGGGGTTGTTCCTTTCGCGGAATTGCCCGATTTAGAGTTGGCCCCGCGTCCGGTCGTCGCCATAACCGGCGATCGATGCGCAGGTTAATGTTTACGCAAACACGCTGCATAGGCGACGCCGGTGAGGCAACGTTCGCTCACCGAGAATGGAATTTATCGTTGGACGTGTTCGGGCGTGACGCGTATGTGGGAAGCGATTAGAATTAACGTTCCGAAAGGTGCCACCACGCAACGATGGATGCTGGTTAGGACGGTCCTCGATCAGGTTCGCTAGGCCCCCCTCGATCGACTCCATTAACGAGACTAGTCGCTTTTGGTTCGCCGAAACTAAACGGCTATTAGGCCGATGTTTGCGCAAACTGGCCGCAGTTTTCGGGCCTGTTACGTCGTTTCGTCACGTTCCGTTTCGTCGCGGACTCGACCGAAGGAAGGTACAGTTGGTTTCGTTCCTTTTTCTCGCCTTTCGTCGCGGGATTCATCATCGATCTCGGTGATCTACGGCGGTTGCGACACGGAAACGTGGCGTAAAATCACGTTCGTGCCTCGGTTTTTCGCTTATCACGCCGTGACAATCCACGGTTCCGATTCGAGCGCGTGTCTATCGGAAATGCTCGCGAGCGTTGGTCCAGCGATTACGGCGGAACGAGAGCGCAAGAACCGTAAGAGACGAGAGGATTCGTGACTCGGCGGATCTCTCGGCGTCGTTTGACACCGCGCGGATCGTTCCCGATCTCTAAGGATCGCCGGTCGTTCGTCGATCGACGACGAAGAACGAAGAGTGCTCGATACGAGGGCGCAGCGTTCATCGACGTTACGAAAAGATACTATCCCCCTCGGTGGTTGTCTTACGGCCGGAGTGAAAGTTCAGTCAGGTACCTCAGACGGAGGCAGTTGAGAGATAAGTGTGACTCATGTGGCGGGAACAATGGCCGCGGAGAGGAATTTGTCGAAGAGCCAGTCCCGCATGTAAGACCAATTGAAACAATTTGAGGCTATAATAAACCGTGCTGCGAACAGTGTAACGGCTGCTGGTTCAGAGACACTGTACCGGCTTCCTGTACCACAGCCACATTATTATAATGCAGCGTTAACTCTTCTCGCGCGTACGTACGTGCACGCTCGGCTGCGCCGGGCCGCGAACAACCGGTGGATCGTCGAGGAGAGAACACGGTAGCCGGGATGCAGTTTCTACCTGGCCTCTACGTGCATCTCTACGCGGTCGCCTGTACGTGGGTGGAAAACGGGGGAGAAGAGATGATGGAAAAGGAGCGAAACGAGCGTTCGTCGACGACGTTGCGCCTATGCGGCGTCGTAAATTTCCTCGCCGCGATTGTGCGCGTCGCCTGGTCGGGAACTGGCAGGGAAAAATCTATTCGACGGCTGCACAGGGACGACGACGGTGTTCCGATCGCGGCGGCACACCGTGAAATGTTATTTGAATGTTACAGTAGGTCATAGAGAGTTACGTTGCCGTCGAAAGAATAGGAACCTCCGCGAAAAATGAAATGTGGGATGCGGACCGACAGGGAACGCTTTCTACTTGATACGGCGCTCCGATCGCGCGGCCGATCTTCGTTTTTCCCGGTGAAACCAGTTGTCATTCCCTCGCGCGGGATTATCGCTGCTGGCCGATTCCGTGACACGCGTTTAGGGAACGCGATCGCGGCCGTTCCTGCTCGGACGCTCGTACTCCGCTTCGATTTTGCACGCTTCGTTCGCTTCGTTCGCTCGTCGCGTGAGAACGACTCCGCGATCTCGATCTCGTTTCTTCGGTCTACGCTAATTAGACAACGACAGACACGCGTTAATTGCACGGCAGAAGCTAATTTCGCGTTAAAAGGAAGCAGACGGACTGGGAGTGTATCGTTTCCACGCTTGGTTCCTCGGCCGTAAATCAAATTCGATTCGTCGCGAATCCGAACCGAGTGTCGCGTATTCGCCTTTCACTCTGTTCCACGTGGAACACCAGCGACGACTAGAAGTATGATAATTTGATCGAAAGAAAGATAAAAAGAAGCTGCATCGTAGCTGAATTCATCGTCCGGTTTAACGATCCCGCCACTCGGCAAACTTTGAATAATATTCCTCGATCGGGATATTTTATCGCGTCGATAAAGTTACAGTTAATCGGAGAAAGAATCGAAACGGAAAAAAGAGTAGGATACGATGGATGGATAATCGCCGGCTTGATAATTGATTTCCTGCTCTCAAGGAGGAAACGCCTTTTTGCGAGCGGCCAATTTTTCCACCGTCGACAAACGTTATCGCAGAAAGCGTGAAATTTAACGATCCAGTCGTGTGAATTAATTTTCCGAATCGCGCCTCCTACGCCATATTCACCCGAGCGAAATGGCCGGTTAATCGACAAAGTAAAAGATATATTTGCTCTTCCCCTTCCTATATCCATCTTTACTCTCGACACAGCTTATGTCTATTTCTCTTGAACCGATCGAGCAAAAGCTGTGTTTATTGCAATTAGATAATTGTCGGTCTAGTACCGTTAATGATAAATAGACGAAATAAGCCGGGAAACGAATCCATTGGATTTTAACCAAGAACAGGAAACGACAAATAAACCATAGTTACCTCGAATATAACTGGTCGAGTTAAAGAAACGCTTCTACCGGGAGAAAATCGGGAAATCGGTTAAGCAAATTGACATAAAGCCGGTTGCGGAGTTCTTAGTATCGGAGGAAAACAAAAATTCCAAGACTCTCTTGGCGGAGAGTGGAATTTTTGAGAAACCCAACGCCGGTTAGGAGCAAATAAAACGTCCTCGACGGTCGGTCGACCTCGGGAAGGAAACAAAGCACCACCGAAAGGACGCTCGAGTGCACCACCCGCGCGGCTACCTACCAGGTAGACGAGACGAAGGGACGAAGGAAGAGGAGGCGCATAGGGATTTTTGTGGAACGGGAAAGCAGACGAAGGCGTGCGGGAGTGAAGGATCCCCGCGAGCTTTAGCTAGGTCGCATCCAAGGCTCGCGTGAAAGTGACTAGACGGCAAAGGACTACACGCCGAGTTTCCTAGGCGAACATCATTATGCACGGTTTACATGGAAGCCTGGTATACGTTCGATCAATCATCCTGATTTACCATAGAGATCGTTTTTCGATCGAGCCTGCCGTGTCGACGTGTCCCTTCGCGGGTTCCCGGAACGGCCATTTCGAACCTCTCTTCCGCGTCTCCTGGTTGTTTCCTAGTCTCTCGACAGCGGTTTCGTGGCTAAACGTTTCGACGTCCTGGCGGACCAGCTGACCGACGTGTCGACGAGCACGCATGAAAGTTTTACGCTAGAAAGCGTTAGGTAACGAGCTTTTCCTCGTTGTTCTTCCTTCTTCTTTCGTTCTCCGTGATCCGGGATTAGGATGATCGCGAGGGAACTTTCATCGGAGGATCGCGTCGCGACGCGTGGCTCCTGCGGCCGATTTCGTTGCTTTCCGTGGCAGACGGAAGAGAAAGGTATTTTCCGGCGACTGCAGGAAGCGCGAGGGAAAGGACCGAGATTATTATAATCGGACGCGGCCACGCACACCTTCGCGCGGAATAACGATCTTACGTAAACGAGCTTTCCTCCGTTTCAGTTTTTGCCTTTGCTCCTGCCGATCGTTTTGCCATCGTAAACCTCGCTTTCTTCTGTGCCCGAGATGTTTATTGCTCTCGGCGCGTTGCTATCGCGTAAAAATCCAGCTATCGTCCGAGGTTGTTAGTTTTCATAGCCGATTCCGCCGGGCGATATTAAAAGCGAGCGGGCAGCCGCTTCGGAAATAAAATTAAAAGGCACGATTTTAATCGACTTTTCCTTCTCGTTACGTAACGTTTCTCGAATAATCGATCGTTCGTTGCGAGTGTACGCCTTTTTCCCAGAGAGATACAGGCCGATTGAAGCTGGAAGGAGAAAAAGGAAGGCGATATTACCGCAGCGTTCCTGTAATGTCGGTAATTATGCCTTAAACGCGTTCAAGGCCGGATATACCCTGCTTTTCGCCTCTTCTTGCCGTTCTAACTGTCTTATTTAATTAAAATATTTTTTACCACCGGAGAAACGACTCGAGCCGTTGATCTAGAGACCGACGTTCGATCCCGCCGGTTTTTCCTCCCTCTTTTTCCTTTCCCGCCATGACTTTCTTTTCGCCGCCATCCGGTACATTGTATTTTCTCCCGTCTGCAACTATATTAACGCTGCCCGGTACAACCGCATTAATACGATGATTTCTACAAATATTTAATTCGATCGTTTGATGACTTTTCAATTACACTCGAGTTTTCTAGCCACCGAGTCAGTGGAACGATCTTTTATCCGGAACCTCGAGTTCTGACAGTCACCGCGTACCTGTTTGTCGTAAATCGTCGGTCGTTTCAATCGCGAGGATAATCGACACACTGATCCATTTAAAACTGCAAGTGAAATCTCGTTACGTCCAATAATCTCCCGGCTTTCGGTTATCATCTCGACCGCGTTCTTTAATTCTCCAACCCGATCTTCCAAGTATCGACATCCTACTTCCGAACGTGTTACGAGTGCTGTGCGAAGAGTGTCGGCCTAAAGATCGTCGAAAATCTTATCTTCGACGAGAGGGTCGTGAAACTTGAAGCAAAAGGGAGGCAAAGGGCGCAAAGCTGAAACGTATCGACCCTTCAGGGTACCAGGGACTATCGAGATCGACTGGCTGTATCGCGTGCTATCGTCGTCTTGCTCGATAAGCCGCCAGACGAGTTGTCATTGACCCGTTATATATCGCGGTATCGAACGTTCTAAAAGGGTAGAGTACCATGGATACCTTATCTTCCTATAACTCTCCCACGTCCCTTCCCTGGCCGGAGATAACAGGTAATACGTTGGAACGATTTTTCGACCGGATACACCGGTATTACGCGTTCGCGTTAACGAATAGTTTCTGGTTTCCTTGTTGGTCTGGTCGGACAACCTGTATCCCCGCGTGGCGGGACAAAGAGGCAGCAGACGTTCGTGGAAGGTGCGTTATCCGAGAGATAGATGCCATTCGGGCATGGACGGATGAAGACGTGTCCCGCGGACTTTTCAGGATCCGCGATTAGACGTATCTAAACGCGTACGCGGCCCGTCCAGTGATTTACGTAGGATGTCGTGTGCGATAAGAAACGTCGTAAGACGCTTCTAAACGATCGGTAAGGCCCGTCGTTTGGTCCGCGTAGTCGGACGTTTATGGTACTTCTGGTAATTATTCGAGTGGAAGTTCCGACACTTTACTCTCGTCTTCGTTGTTACGGTTCGCACGGTGAAAAACACTGGCGGAATAAACCGACGTTTTAACATCCTCGCGCGTATATTAACGTTAAAGTTCCATCCGCGTCCGCGTCTCCTTCGGCTGTTATCCCTCGCGGTTCCCTGCCACGGTAATGCCGTTATAAATCATACGAACCAAAGCTCGGAGTCAGCGTTGCCTCATGGTAACGGAAATAACTTTGTCAGCCTCTTCGACCACGTTACAAACGATCGACGTGCCCGTAATTTACGTTCGAATCTCCTTTCGAAAACGCGAGCCTTTCCTGGACGCATAAGTCACCGTGGTAATTACCAGTGATAAAGTTACAGGAAGGCTTCCTCTGGTCCTCCAATGTTCCTGGCCGATACGTAACGAGTTCCCCGCCTTGTAAATCACGTAATACCATCGGCAACGGATTACCGGCACACCCGCGCGTACACGCACCGATTTTCACGCGAGAATCGAATTCTCCAGTTCTATCCGATCGCGCCCGGCCATTATACCGATCGACCTTTATATTGCTCTCCGTTCCCTGGACGATTCTTACGTTCACGAAATTATCATCGACGGGGAATTATTACCAGACCCGATTATCTCTGAATCTCGAACGCGGCTCGGCTTGGCCGGGCTTCGATAATTAATCGGCCGTTCCGTCGCGGCGATTTCGTTCCGTTCCACAACGGGGGCCCGGCCATGGAAACGGGCTTTCACGTTATACTTTCCTAGCATTATGTTAACACGTTTACTATTTGACCGTCGAACGTCCCCCGGCTTCCTATCGCCGGCTGATTTATTACACCGGCCAGCTTAACGACAACGCGCCGTGATCTTACGGAACGGTGTACGACAAGGCTGCGTATTCGATACACGCAACCTGTTTTCCGTATCATTCTCCTTTTGCTCCTGCCACAGACGCGTCAGAATGCCACCGCTCTCGGAGCCGTGCCCGCAATTTCACACCTGGCGCACGTCCGATCGATCGAAATTGATTTCGTTCACGGCGCTCTCGTTAATTCCTCGCACTTTCGATAATACCGGCTCGCCGATCAAAATGGCCGAACGCGTGTACCGTTTTTCCCGTTCGCCGATCCGCCCGATAGCCTCCGCCGTTTGTTTATCGTTATCGATGCTCGCGCGTCAGGGAAGCTTGTTGTTTCTATCCTATCCGCTCTGGAAATAGCCTGGAAGATCGGAGAGATTCGGATGGCCGACAAAACGGTATGGTTACATCGCGAGTTTCGCATTCGTAGATCTTTGACTCTTCTCGCGATCTTGCATCCCGGTTCTTGCGCGAAACCTGTCTTGTTCTTTGCAATTTCATCGTTTGAAATCGAGGTTGGTTACCTCCGTCTCGAGCTCGACGCACGATCGGTTTGTATAGACGTTGGTAAAAACACGTTGGAACATTTTAACACTGGTGGTCTTTCGTTCGCGTTCTTCCTCGATTTTCTGCTTGCTTTCAGAGCTTTCCATCGTCTATTCATCGGTCTCGTAATCGTCTGAGGAGATGCATGAAACGAACGCGGAAGAATAGCGGGTATCACGCGAGAAGATTTAAATAAACGTCCCGATCGGAGAATAAATGGCTGTAAAAAGCCAGTGACAGCTTTCCGCGCGATTCTTTCAGCGATAGCATGCGCGATCGTCCAAGAACTTTATTACGGGTCTCTAATTGGAAAGCATGGATTTTATTGCGACTATCGCTCGGATAACTAATTAAATCCTCCCGTGGGACTGAAAGAAACGGAATTAATCTGCCGGCAGGATATTCGTTCGGACTGGTCCTGTTTCGTATCGAGCCTCTGGCGTACGCGATAGAAAATAAACGTCGGCACGGTTTCTTTCGCGTGTACACGCCACTGTTATATTACTTCCCGCGGGTAATGCGATGTTTTCGCGATGAAAAGCCATAATCTCGGTCGCTGGAGGAGCTGCCATTAGCGCGGGTAACTCGTCCGCGGNGAGGAGCTGCCATTAGCGCGGGTAACTCGTCCGCGAATCGAGCCGATTCGTTATCATCCTCGCATTTGTCTCTGACGCGTTAATGTGGATCGAGACGCGTCCCGTTCCGTCATCCAAATTACACAGCCGTTTCGTCATATCGGCTACGTCACCTTTATTCTTCCACGATTATTTCCTGCTGCCACTTCCCACGTTCGTTCACGGGGTGCCTTTACGCGAGTCACCCAACGACGCGATCCTCGCCGTTACGGGATTTCGTTTCCGACTTACGACAGCCAGTCGATAGCATTGTGCCGAAGGTTCACACGAAGCCAGTTTGTCTGGAAACGGGCGGTCTCACCTGTGAAAAACCCGGGATTAGCCGACGAGGATAAGTCTTCCTCCACGCAGACCCACTATTCGAGTCGGCTTTTTGCTTCTTCGCCATTCACGGACTAGCAACGGAATTATCGATTCTAATCCTTCCTTTTTTTTCTCCTTTTACCTTTATTTGCCGTTCTTCTTATGCAAGGCATCAAGTGGTAATTCAACCAGTTGCGCAATCGCGAAATTTTCCACCGAGAATAATGTCCGCCTTTTCGATCGTTCGAGCGTCATTGCCTAATGGCGCTAATCGCAGATGAAACAGAACGTGATAAAAATCAGCGACGATCATGAAACGCGGAAATTCGTAAAAGATGGAAAAAGTGTCTCGGATTGACGTGTTAAGGAAAACCGTACATATTCAACAGTGCGAATTAGTTTAGAATTCATTCGGATCCGCGAAGCGAGGGTAACCCGTGCTCGTTAAACTCGAATATTTTTTTATATTTTTATATTCTTTAAAGGTATTGGGAAATCAGTGGAATATATGATATATCGAGCGTTGTTTTCGTATCTTTTCAGCGAGTAATCCCTGTTGCGTGTATTCTCGTTGTTTAAATATTCGAAGATATACGCGGATCTTAATTTATTTGGACCCGCTGAACGCTTACGAATTTTCGTTCCTTTCCACGGACTCGTTCAAAATATTTACCCTGCCCGTTCCTTATCAAGAGTGTTCCGTGCAGTTGAAACACTGGGACACAAAGGTGCATGCATAATGCAAAAGGTGCTTCACGCATTTTCGGGCGCATACGAAATTTGTCGAGGGACAATGTGAAAGCCCACACGAAAATAATAATAATGGTGCGCTGTTACGATAAACAAAAGGGCAGAATGCAAATGGGAAAAAATCTGACTTTCATGCAAGAAATTTCGTTACGATCTGTTAAGCTTTCCACGACGGGCTCCATCTGTTCTCAAGATGGCAACTTCCTTTCCGTGCACGGCACTCCGAGTCGATAGGAATTCGGAATTCTTTCCTAAACACGTTGCATCGATTGCGTGAGCAGCGATAATTAGATTACTCGAGCACGAACCGACGCGGTTTTACAGAAACGCGCGGTTAATCAAATCTATAACAATGGGGATTTTATTTTTTCTCCTTTTTTTTCTCCCTTTTTCCCCGGCGTAATTAGGCGAGGCGTTTATGCACCGCTATACTTTTATCGTCGCGACGTGCTACATTCAACATAGCGTGTCTGCTTCCTTAATTAGTATCCGCTGTGAGTCTTTTCATCGTGTCTACACCTCACTGATTTCAACGTTTCGCTGAAGGATGGATATTTTTCGTGGAAAAATTGCCCCGTTAAGTTATATACCGCAAACGGGATAAAAACGTTGGTGAATTTATTAAAAGTAAAATATTGCTATTTTCGCCAGCAGCCCGTAAAATTAAAGACCTTGATGTTTATTTAAAAAGCTCAGCCAATTATTTCGTATTGCTCCAACGTGATCTTACTTCGTATACTACTCGGTACGGATATCTCGGAATGTTTCCTCTTCTTTCCAATGAAAAAAAGATCTGATTCGCTCGGAGAAAGGGAAATAAAATACGGAACGGAATTTTTATATCGTTTTCGTAGCATCTGGAATCCTCGAGTAATCACAATGGCGCGGTCCCACGCTACGCGAAGAAGAAGAAGAAGAAAAATTCCGGAAAGAATTCGCCGGGAAAGTTCCGCGAAATGATTGATCGGCTTGGATCCCGCGAGATCGGAAGCCACGGTGGTTGTTAACGAGTGAAACGTCAAAAGCCGTCCGACGTTCCCTCTCCCCCGCCATCGACGAACGAACGTGCACGGTTGTTCAATTTGTCTCTACTGGGCTCTGGTGATTTTACCGCGATCTCCTTTCCTTCGAATCGCAACCGACTTTCTGGATCTTCCGCACTCGCGTATACACGCTGGTTCGCGTGACAAATAGATCATTGCCGCGTGATTAATGCGCCATTGTGGATTCGAGTGGAACGAATTCGTTTTCGCGGGCGAACGCAGCGCCGGCAACCTGCCGCGGAGAGAATCGGAGTGGCGCGAATCGCGGGAACTCGCCGGCGATAATCGGCGAACTGATTAATCCTGAAAGTGGAACCGTAACAACGTTGCTACGTTCGGCGAGAATGGTGACGCATTGTTTGCTAATCGTGCCTGCTCATTGACGAATCAGCCGGCGGTTCGATGTAATTGGAAAGTGTTTTAATATTCATGGAATAGAAACGGAGGCATCCTGACCCTTTGTTCGTGTGCCGCGTTGTTGTACGGCGATCTAAAAAAAGGCTAGAGAGGAGAGACTTGGGGACTGCGCACGGGGAGGTCTGTGGCTTCCTATTGACAACTTTCCGTTGAAAACTTGCGCCATTATCGTATTAACGTTAACTCGACGTAACCGGAATTATGTCTGCTCGTAAGAGGGAAAATTACGATTGGTCAATATTGAAAATATGATATAAAAGGCTAGGTACATCTGGATCATAGACACGCAGCGTTACGACAGATCGTTTTTTGTCCCATCTGTACAAATATCTTTCTATAATAGGCAGTTGCTCGAGTTATCGCGTAAATAGCGCAAACTGCAGTTTAATACACCGACTCGGTTAAGCATAGACCGGCAGGTATAGTTCGTTTGGCTAAATAAGCAAGACAACGTCAATCATGTCGCGTTGCACGGTGCCGGCGATAAATGACGCTGCAAGAACACTGTGTTGCAAACTGGTAAGAAACAAGTATAACCGTTTAAACAATTTCGTTACGGCGGACGCACGTTAACACGAATAACTCGCATGTAATTACAAGGAGTGTGGAGAAACGTACACCTTATTACGACCGGGTGTCCGTGATATAACAGCCATGATATCGCGTCATTAAACGATCGAAGGAGAGGACGAAAAAGAAGAGACGAACGGCCGTTCTCTATCGGTCAGACTTTCAGGCAGCATCTCGCTGGTCGGCTAAGGCGCACGCGACGCATCGAGTCTCGTCTCGTCTCTCTCGTTTTATTTTTCATCGCAGCCCAAGGTTTCGCCGGAGCCACAGCCACTTTACTTCCCGCGGCTCGATTCCTCATTATCACCTCCTTCTTCTCCATCGCGCGTGAATATCGCGCGAAAAATAGCGAGACGCGATTCCGTCCGCCCACACGCTCATCCAGGCTTCCAAGAAGGCTTACGTAACGCGCCAACACCGCTCTGCCGGCCGAGCGCTGCCCCGAGTCGAAGGACGGATGAGTTTACGAACGCGTCCCCTCGGCGAAACCTTCGAGCGAAAAGCGTCTGGTGGGTCGTGGCCAGCGGTGGAACGAAAGGCGCAAAAAGGTGGAGAAACGTGGCTAGCCGGCGAGGGGGCCGAATGGCGAGGGTAATATAGCGGAAAACGACACGTGGAAGAAAACTCGAAGCGTGCTGCCGCGAAGGCGAGAAGGAGACGAGTTCCGATGGGGAGAAAGACAAGAACGGTCGGTGTTCGTTGGAACCGTTGCGCGTGGACTATACGCCACCGCCGCCGCGAAGAGAAGAGAAAAGATGAGAAGAGAAGAGAAGAGAAGAAGGCAGGGATGTAGCAAGGCGGTCGCGTAGCCCGATGGTCTCGGGCTCGTGGTGCGTGGTGTCGTGCACGCGGGGCCAAGCGCGGCAACAGGAGCGGCGTACCGAGCGTGTCCGAGGGGGTGCGCGACGCGAGGGGCGGCGAACAAAGTTTGTAGTTTTGTTTGAAGCCGATCTTTGCCGAAGGCGAGCGCTCGGCCGCGAACGACAGCCTTCGTAGCGTGTTGGAGCGCACCAGCTGGCCGCCGGCTGCACGAACCAACAGAGTTCGCCGTTCCACGGTCGCCGTCGGTGGACGGACGCAGTGGCGCGCACCTTGTTCCAAGATTCCCGTTCCTCCTCTCTTCTCTCTTTTAGCCTTCTTTTTTTTCTCTCTCTCTCTCTTCCCGTTCGCCTCGTTTGTTCGTTCGTTTTCTTCTCGATCCCCGCGTCGACCTCTTCTCCGGAGAACAGAGCCCCGTCTCTTTCTCTCGCCCGCTCTCCCCCGTGTACGCGTGTGTCTACGCGTGTGTTGCGCGTCTCGTGTTCCTCGTCTCGCGCCTCGATATCATTCGCACACCGGTGTAGAGCTCTGGGTCACCCGGGCGACTTCTCTTCTTCGCGATCTTTTCTTCCCTTCTGGCACGCTCGTGCCATCCTCCGGCCGGTCGGTCCAACCGTTCCAACCGTTTCTTTATTCGCTCCCCCACCTTTCGACCCCCTCTCTCCATCTTTTCTTTTCCACCTCCTGTCTCCGATCCTCGCTCTCTCTTTTTCTCTCTATAGTTCTCGTTCTCTGCCTATCCTACGTGCCGTACCGTGTACATCCAAGCCTCTTCCTCTCTGTCTATCTGCTTACCCATCTCTACCTACCTGAGTTCTCCCTGTTTCTCCGTCTTAGTTACCCGCACCATCCGTCCGACGACGCGGTTTCCTCGCCGCGAAACGAAGCGACTTCGACACAAGCGAAATAAAGAGAGTAGAACGACGTACGCGTCCGCGTTGTTGTCGTCGTCGTCTGGTCTGCGAATGGTGGATCGCGCACGCGGCGCTGGACGTGTGGTTCCCGTCTGCGAGCGGCGGTGGCACAGGCCGAAAGAAGAGGACGCGCCGTTCGCGCAGCCGTCCGACCGGTGCGTGGTGACACGCGAGTAAGCTGAGCGCACGCGGCCACGCGAAATGTGCCGGCGAGCAGCGGCAAGCCGAACAAGCAGTTGCAGTGTTCTCAGAGCGTGGCTCTTGGTAGTGCGGCTCACGATGCCGGTTGGTGGTTTCCTCGTGTATTCCTCTTCGCTTCGTTCCTCTTCTCTGTCCGTCGTCTTCTAGACTAGCGAGACGCGTACCGATTCGCTTCTCGACCAGTTCTACGGATCCCTTCGCCTGCGATCGATCGCCTACGACTCACGTGTGCCCTGATCTGGCCGTTTGATCGACGCTGGAGTGGATATACATTTCGGTAAGGTATCACATTCTGCCCTTATATATTCCTAATCATCGCGGAGTAGTTTATAAAGCCGTTGCAATCGCGTGCATCCTCGTCTTCGTCCTGCGAGTCGTGAGAGGATTCTAACGTCTCGTCCTCGAGGCAGCGTTGCCGCTGCTTCCTTAGCCTCGTTCCACGTATCCGCCGTGCCATTGTTATATTTGCGTACAAAGGAACGAGAGAGGATCGCGATCGAGAGGTTTGAACGCTTGACACGTTGCGTACGCGACGAGCCGCGATTTTCGCGTGCCTCGGACCAGGCCAGCAGACGGAATAGCGTGCGAGAGAGAGAGAGAGAGAGAGACCAGCGAACGAAGCATCGAGAACGGTAGAAAGAGACAGGGAGAGAACTCGGAGTAGAACGGAAAGGAAGACGGAGACGGAACGAAGATGGTGGCTCGTGGCGCTGGCCACGATGCTCTTAAAATAAAAATCAACCCGGTCGATCGCGGTTTCAGGTAAAACAATCGTAAAACTTGCCCGAGCCCGCGTCGCTTCCTGTTTTCCACGGACCCTGTACAAACGAACGATTATCAAGCTGCGCGTTCCGCGTCGGTTAATACTTTTTCCTGGAATGCCCGATAGCCGGTGCGACGTGGTTCTGCCGGTCGTCCATCCGTCCGTCCGTTCGTCCGTTGGTCGTTCGCAGCTGCTGGTGACCGTGTTCGCCAACGGCTCTCGTGTTCGTCTCGCGATACCGGAGAGAACGCACGCGTATCTGTATCGTGTTTCGCGGCACCCAGGATGCGATGCGTTTCGCGCAATCGTCGCGGAGGATCGGCTCGTTACGTCGCGGATGTATCGATTTCTAAAGGCAAATAGCGGCGGGCGACTTCCTTCGAATATGGCGCGAGCCCTATCCGTTGATCGTGGGGCACCGGTTTGCCCGACAGGGACCTACCGTCCGGAGTAATCCGCGATTATGCAGCCGGACGGGACACACCGGGTTGCTCGTCTGTCTTGATCGATTTATTCCTTTCGTCGGATAGGACGTTGAATAAGTCGGATCCGTTGAATGCGGGCGATATAGGAGGAGAAGGAAAGGCGAGTTTGTTCGTTGGCCTCTGATCGCTGCAGGATGCGTGTTCGCGTCGTTGTAGATTTTAACTCGGTGTTCGGTGAATTGCTTTTTCTCCCGTAACGTTTTATAAATAAAACCGTTCGCGCATCCTTGCTGGAGGCCGGCACGTTTGCCTACCTCTTGCTGATAAAGCTACCCGTTGGCGTTGTTGTAGCGAGGCAACGGAGATCGATTCCACAGCTACGAGTTACTCTAGCCGACGTACCACCAGGGTCATTGTCTCTAAATCGATTCGAATAAACTGTTATTCCTCCTTCGAGATGCCCGAGGTTTTTCCGGATATCGGGACTTTTTCTGCCACGAGGAAGAAGGGTTAGGTATTATTCGGTGAAAAGATCGGTGGAAAGAAAAATATTTACCTGCCTGTCGCGTGTTGGATATACGCGTTGCCGAGGAATGGAAAGGTAAAACCGGCCGCGACGAAGATAGAGGAAGAAGAAGAAGAGGGGTCGTTGCGTGGAACGCTCGGTGCGTTTGACTGACACCTTGTGTAACCACGTGGAGACTCCCGGTCGGATGAACGACATTCGCGGTCGTTGAAGTCGGTCGTTTGAGGTCGAGCGAGTTCACGTGGAATTGTCCTTATAAAGAGAAAGTAGATCTTAGCGAATTTTTATGGAATCGCCAGCGGCCGGCAGACGATAATGGCCACGCGACGACGTTCCCGGCTAGCCGCGTAATTAAGCCGGTCACGTTTAGAATTACGGAAGAATGCTGTTATCCGTACTCACTGTCTTCTCTCCGTTGGTCGTTTGCTCGCTCTTATCTCTCGGATTTCGTCCTCTTGTCCTCTCGCTTTTCTCCCTCGTCCCCACCCCTTTCTCTCGATATTCTAATCTTTCCTCTTTCCTTTTCCTCCCTTTCCTTCTTTTTTTCTCTCTCTCTCTCCGTTAACGATCCAAAGACATACGTTACTTCCGTTTAGTCGGAGATTCGAACAGGTTATAAATCGGATTATTTAATTGTAGGCAATTAGTCGCGGGTAGTATCGGATCGATTATACCGCCGCCTTTTTAGTTCGTTTGCCTTCAGTGTTGAAACGAGAAAGTTGTCTTCTCGGGTTCACCGTTCGGTAATCGATGTAATCGTGATTGAGTCACGTGGCATTGAACGGGTTAATTACGAGAGCGTGTCTTTCGCGGAATCACGGCTGCGGATATTAATTCTTCGTTTGTTACCGTTCCCCGGAGATCATTACCGATTTCGTTTTCCAGCTATCCGTAGATTTCGCGGTTCCACGATTTTTCTCCCCGTCGTAAAGATCGTTTTGAACAAGCGGAGAAGCAGTCGCCGGATAAGACGCCGTTTGTACCGTTTCCGAGTCTTTCTAGGATAAACGCTGGCCTTGATATCGGGGAACAAACAGTACGAGCGCGCGTTGTAAATTAATAGCCTCCATTTACAAGGGAAAGCAAGGCAAGAACTAGATTTTCGCTGAAGATAGTTCAGTGATACGGAATACCAGAGGAATCGCCGAGACGGGAACGAACATTTTTTTTTTTTTCAACCACTCCTCTGAATATTCCGCGTTTTATGTGGCGTTTATTCGAAATTCACCGTGGCACGAATAATTACTCCGACCCCTCTCGATCGCAGTTTCATTATCCCGGCGTGCACTTGTAGCTGTTCGTATTCCCGCCGCGCAATCGTCGCCTTAGCTATTACTAAACGGGACACGTGTACGCTGGCTAGTAATTTTCGCAGAAATTGTCCCCAACCGGTCGTTATTCTACCAACTTTTCTCAACGCGCGGCATCGAAACTCCCTAAGAAGGGAATCGAGGTTTCTTTACATATATCGATGTTTCCGATGAATTTTTCACCCGACGTTTATCGGCGAACCTGCTGTTTACCGACTATTCCTCCAGATCTCCCTATTTTTCTCCGATATTCCATCGAAACTTTCTATTTTAGCAGTAAGGGGACTCGGGAAGGTTGCGTGCTCTTTGCTGTCTTTTCCTCGAAGCATCGCGATACGGATACCTTTGTTCGTTTTCTTCCTTCGCTTTTAGAAAATTTAGAGGGGAAATTTATACGCGATTTGGATCGGAATATGTTTAAAAGAGGCGGAGAATAGGAAGCTAAATTGCAAGCTCGATTATTGCGCGTGACAAGAAAGTATGTTCATGCTTAATATTCGCTTAACGAGCGTTTAGCATTTGCGGGATAATTATGACGGAATCTGTACAGTTATCGGTGCCATATGCATATACTATTAGGTGAAATAAACCGAAAAAACGTTCTATTTATATTTTACCGTTTTTTCATACAGTGCGATAACAAGTAGAATACTCTTTCGAACTCTCCTAACTAATTTCCTATCTTAAAAATGAAATAAAACGATATTTATAAAAAATACCTGGCAAGATTGAGGAAACCCGTCAGATTCCACGGTTACATCTAAAGGAAACATCGAATTGAAAAATAAAAGATAGAAAAGGAAAAGAAATAGAAATAAGAGAATAGCATCTACTTTGATCCATCTTCCACCGAACGAGTAAAAAAAAATTGGTCATTTTGGTAGGAAATTTAAAAGAAACTCACGAGAGATTATATTTATATTAAAAAGAAAAATCGAAGTGGAAAATAAAATGTAGAATAGAGAAAGAAACGGAAAGAAGAAATCGATTTGTTCGACTGGAATTCATCTTGGAGCGAATGTCGAGTAGAAAAAAATTGGCCATTTTGATAGGAAATTTAAAAGAAACTCACGAGAGATTATATTTATATTAAAAAGAAAAATCGAAGTGGAAAATAAAAAGTAGAATAGGGGAAAAAACGGAAAGAAGAAATCGATTTGTTCGACTGGAATTCATCTTGGAGCGAATGACGGGTAGAAAAGAGTTGGCCATTTTGGTATGAAATTTAAATGACGGTTACGTAATTCGCGCGGGTTCCGGTGAATCAAGGTGCCGTCATCGGCAGGTGCCAAAAAGTGGAGCCAACTCGGGAATCCGTGGTGCAGGATGAGTTCGGTCGCGTACGCATATTAAGTTACGTGACTTAACAGTTCGGTGCTCCGAATATTGCGCGGCGATCCAGAATTAACGACACCTGCTATTTTCGAATGGATGTCAGCCTCAGCCGTGACAATATTTCTTTTATGCTCGCCTTTGCTTTTGCCCGTTCGTGCGGTCAGCTTTCAAAGACCGCTACTTGTTGAGCTTCGTTTATCGTTCTTGCACTATCAAACTACTTTTTCCTTTTTTTATATCATCAACCACGCCAGTCTGTGTCATGTCCGCGCTCTTGTATCTCGGTATGCGATGTACGGGGTGTGATGGAAATAAACGCCATGATTTTCGTCACCTCCTCCTATCCACCAACGCGAACCAGACTTTTCGCACGGAAAAATATTCTCACTCTACACTCTTTCTTTATCTCTAAACCTACCGCGACCGATCGAATGATCGATTCACCAAGGAAGGAAACAAGAGAAACGTTAGAGAAAGAAATATTGAAAAATCGATTACGTATCTATTAAAATTTGGATCATAATAAACGAATGAAATTCGTTAATTCTTTTAATTAAGAAATCATCGATGAAAGTATCGGAATGTTTCATCTCGCGATCTAATTTCTATAGAAATTAATTATTCTCGTAAATTTTATTGTCCGAAACGATTTCTATGATATCGTAATAAGATTCGGCAGATAATTTTCCGAATTCTTTTAAAATTTTACTACCTGCGTACCTGATTGGTACTAAATTTTTTCCATTTAAAGTAAACTCGCAGTTCTTGCCCCGCGGAGTTAATCGCCGTGGTAAACGAGCGGCTCTTATAACACTAATCGACAGATATTATCGACCATTCGAAGGATTCGTAGAACTTTTTCGGTACCAGCGATACATTAACAGCAAGAACGATGGATTTTTAATTTCTCGTTTCTCTAATTAGCGGACATGTATAGGCGCTTTTGGCAGAATTAGAGATAGCAGCACAATTACGCACAATTGCCTACTTTCCCTCTGTCGTTCGAACCATAATCGCGTTCATATATTTTATTTATGTTCACGACAAAATGATAGCACGCTCTATACGTATATCGTTCCTCGAGTAACTTCGAAACGGTATATCAAATTTGATCTCGTATTTACCGGCTAGCTAATCAGAGATTCGATGAATGGGATTCCAACGAAAATAATAATAAAAGGCAGGAAGGATTACAAATTTCCTGTAACGATAAAACGCTAGCATGATTCACCCGGACACGTAATATTAACGAGAATAACGAGATTGGAGAATAAAAAGTGTTGAAAACAGGAAGGAAAATTTGCACGATGCTCGTAACGACAAAACCGACGCTAGCACGATTCATCTAGTCACGTGACTATATTCCCACGAGAATAACGAGATTAAAAAATAAAAATAAAAAATGATTCAAACCAGGAAGAGAGGAGGAAAAGGAAAATTTCCACTAGGTGTAACGAGAAGACGCACGCTCGAGTTCGGTCTCGTGGAATATCGGTTTGTTGGCAGGAAAAGGGGTCAATAATTCTGACGTGCGCGTAGGGATGGAGTTGCGTGGAGTGACGGGCGACCGTGCGATTCCAAAAATACTTCTGTATGGTCGGTGAGTTGAATGTCTGGTGGCCGACCACGCGTGTATCCCTCTCTCGCTCAGCCGAGCCGTTCTTCCGTGTGGCGGAAGGCTGCGTTTCACATGTCGGTTAAAATGGCGGGAAACCTTGATCCCCGGTGTCTGCGCGCTTTTTTTCGCATCGGGTTCGCCGTAAAAGAACGACCGCGAATCCGTTGGCCGGCAGAGGGCCCGTGCGCTTTCCTCGGGCCGCCGCGACGCCGTTCGCAAGCGTCTCTCGTTGTACAACCCAGCCACGAGAGACAGCTTCGATTCCGTTCTGTTTCTCCATTTGCACGCCTTGTTTCGCGTGGAAAGCTGGTTCGGCGAACTTATCGTACCGATCCATCGTTGCCCGTCCGGATGAAAGTCTGTCTTTGTATAATTTGCTTGATTGATCCTTGTGTCCTCGTGCCCGCCGCGTTCGAAGGGAAACGTTAATTGATGAGCTTGATTCGCTTCGATTCGACGCTAAGAACGTCACGGTGCCTCGCTGGAGAGTATAGAAAGCGTGGAAATAAAGTAACGAGACTTCTAGCCGATTCGCGTTAACGTCCGTTTTCATCGAACGTTTCGCTGTCAGGTGTTACGGTTCCTTATAGCCCGTGGCGCGTGACCGTTTCGCTGAAAAGTTCTGGAAAAAATTTACCCCGCAGCCGGACGTTGCACGTACTCACTTTTTCCGTCTGGTTCTCCGCCCGAACCGTCTCGTTATGTCACCCAATTTTCGCCGTATTTTTGCACCGATCCTTCCCTCGCCGAGATACGTAACTGGTATTACGAGATGCTTGGAGAAATAGTTCCCGAAACGAAGGAAAATCTCGGGTTGTGGAAGGTTTCACGCTGATTTTTTCAATTTTGGAGGGATGATCGAGATAAATCGAAAGGCTCGCGAAGAGTCGTTGACAATCGGACGATCGAGGAAGATGAAAATTCGCGATTTTCTTCCGTCGATCGAGATTTTTCGAACGCCTAAGTTTTTACACCGTTCCGGAAATCGACTTTCCAAGATTTCCAGGTCGATCGAGATCGATCGATTATGATATCTCGTCTGACTCGTTACTTGTCCGCGTTGCGTTTCATCGGCGTAATTAACCGAACTCTCTCGATAACCGAAAACAAGCGTGAGACTCGGGATAATTAGGCGCTTCGGGTTCGTTTTAAACGCACCGCGTTTTCCTTTCCTTCGAAAATCGCCGATTCGTCGTCTCTCTCGCTCTTTCTCTCTCTCTCTCTCTCTCCTTCTTTTCCTCGTTACACACGCGCTCGATTCCTTTTCCCGTAATTTTTTGACCGACCACGGTTGAAAGTATTTCCGGACTGGGAGCCAGTAATTATACGACCCTCTGAAAAAGTGTAAACAAGAAGAAACTTTCTATAAAACAACTTGTACAATGTAACGCTTACACCGGCGAACAGTTTCTTCTCCTTGCCGTATTTGAATACAATCGAGATCGTGTCGAAATGGTTACCTGCTAAGCGGACCGCTACGCTGTTTATGCGTTAACTCGTTTATTTATAAATGGTCCGCTGTCGTCGCAGGCGGATATCGGAGACGAGATTTTAGAAACGACGTCGGAAGAGACAGCCAAGCTCGTCGGGAAAGTTCTCCGTGGAAGGAAGACTCGGATTCCTCGAATATTATACGTAAACGCGTTACAAATCGGCGCGAAGCGAAGAACGAGGGAAGCAATTTGCGGAAATTCCGTGCGAATTTTACAACAAGGTTATCGCGTTTGTACACGGTGTTACGCGAGAAATAAGAAAGCGAGCTTGAAATTCGCTTATCACGGGATCGATCGAAGCTTATCAGTCGTGGAACATATGGAACGGCGATAAGGGCGGTGATACGAAGCAGGAAGCGAAGAATCGGCAAACAGTCTGCATATGTCCGAGTCTCCTGACTAAACCCTGGTAATCCGTTTCCTCTGTGTCATAACGGAAGTTCGTAATAGCCGAAGAGCCGATAATTCCCGCGAGACGATCGCGTTAATTCCGAGGTTTACCATCGATAGCTGCGTCGATAGCTGCGTCGATAGCTTCCGGGCGAATCGCGAAATAAAAATTTCGAAGCTACCCGAACGCCGAAGCCAGATGGACGATGCTGGTGCATCTGGTCTCGGGAACGAAATGACGAATTCAGTGACGCGTGCCGGAACGAATGCATAGACCGTAGTACTAGCAGCCGTTGGTCGCCGGGTTCGCGAGTTTCTCGAATTAGAAACGCGTGTCTCTCTCGCAATGACATCATACGCGGCTGTTCGAGTGCGGCGATCGTTAAGGCCCAGATGATTCGAGGCGAATCGGTCTGCTTCTCCGCGCCAGCCTCTCCGACCCTGTCGATCCGATCCCTGATCGATCGATTAACGACTCCGGCCTGACGTCGACTAATAATCCGATTAATTCGACTTTCGTTTAATTCCGTTCAGCGTGGTCGGAGAGAGAGATGGCTCGAGTCGGTGCGTGCATCTCGCGATCCATCGATCGTCACGCTGCATCGGCAACCGCTTTATTCCGTCGATCCGACAGATAGATAGCTTTCTACGCTTCTCTCTTTGTTTATCGGCTCGATTCGTTAACGTTGCGATACGACGAATCGAGCGAATATCGGAAAGCAAAGAGGAAATAAAGTACTACCGTGTAGCGAATCTCGAAAACTCTGCTGTGCCAGTTCGATAAACTTGAGACCATATGTCAGAGACGCGGTCCGAATACTGTCTGCTGGAATCGCGAAGGAAGATGGAGACGCAGCGAAAGAGCGGGAACGGAAAGCGAGCGAGTAGAACGGACCTGCCTAATGGTGTCTGATTACGGCTAAGGTTCCTTTTTTTCCGTCTCCGGCAGGGAACTTTCTGAACACCTGCCTGAGCATCTCGGGTACCGTTAATCTACGTATTAAATGTGGTTTCGTTTCTAATCCCTCGCGAATATTACTCTTCTGCTAGGTGTAATCATCGGTTATTAAGATCGCGTACGGAAAGCAAGAGCTACGCCTCGCAGAGCTCGTGAACCGATCTATGTAGCCCGACGTTGTACCAGATTCCTGCGCTAGATACCCGTGGATCTTCCACCAGAGCGTTCCGAGTCGTTTGCATCTGGAATAAGCGCGGCAGGGTTTCGGCTGTTGGATAAACTGGTCGAGCGATTTCGCCGCGATTCGAACGCGCCGGACGCCAGATGTTCGCGCGAGCATCGCCGGGCGGAGGCGCGATAACGCGGTTTTTGCCGATTCCCCCCGATTTTTCTGCTTCTTCTGGCCACTCCGAGGCAGTGCCGTAACCGTTTTGCCCCGACTACTATGGCGTGGTCGGGAATTTTGCTAGAGTCCTCGTTGTTGGTACTGTAACGCCCGGATGGCGGAGTCGCCGCAATGCGCGTGCAAGAAACGAATATAATTCCCGTGGGTAAAATAACGCTCGGCTGTACGCCGGGGACGTATGACCGCGTAATTTAGATGATTACTATAGTCAACACCGGGATATAGAAGTCGTTCGCGGATGACAGATAAAGCTGACGCTTGCAATGACGGAGATAATGTAATACGGCTGAAAAGGCGAACAACCTGACGTGATAAATGGTGCCAGGTTTCGCGGCAGATTAAACCTCGCGATAATCCTATTTTTCTAACCCCCTAACTGGCACGATTGGCGATTGCTTATTTCACGCGAGGGCTGATGCGTTTATCTACTCGATATCGAGATTCTTTTTTGTTCACGCTGATCTGCTTTATTGCTCGAAATAGTTCGCTTATTCGAGTAGAAACGTGTTTAAATCCTTTGTCTTACCTGTCGAGTACCGATGGCGCGTGCCTAATCAACGGCAAGGTCAGACACGACGGGACGCGTCGAACAACTTCGTCCGAGCACCTCGAAGAATAACACGGAACTGAGACAGGAAAACATCGACGGAAATTGACCTAGGAGCCTAATCCTTTGTCGTTCGCGTCCGGTCGTGTCTGTTGACCACGCCTCTCGACTATGCTGCGTGTGTTTAGTTCGACTCGACTTCCTTTAGCACTTGTCTCGCGCGACGTCTCGAGCGAAGAGGTCGAACGAGACGACGGAGTTGATAGATTCGACCTGTGAATTTATTTAAAAATTGCTCGCCCATAAGGGACAGCAGCCGCGATTTATCTCGTTTTCCCTCGAGGCTGGGAAAATAAAGAATCAAAAGCGAGTGGTACTGGACGCGTCGAGCGATTACCATAGGAAATAGCAGAGATTACGCCACGCGATTACGCCATGTTCGGAGTCGTTGATGAATTAGGTGTAACGGAAATGAAGATCGAATTCGCAGTTGCGTCTCGCACGCGGAGTTATCGATGGTGTCGTTAAAGTAACGTCATTACCGACGCTTTAGCAGCGCGGAATCATTCGTGCCCCACGAGTGAACGCGAATTCGTTCCGCTTCTAGTTGCCCCGATTCCGCCATTTTCCCTCGTAAATACAGTCCAACTTATCTCTCGCGCAGCCGAAGAACGGTTTAATCCAGGCGATAGTTGATTAAATACAGTGAAAGTTGCGCAAATATTGGCCCGTGGAAACGATAAGCGGGGTATAATCGCGCGATGGGAAATTACGAGGCGGCGGTTGCTAGTAACAAGGAAACGAGCAAGGTTATTGGAAAAGCGTTTCTCGGAGCAACGAATTTAGATAGCCTTTCGCCGTGGAATGCGTGCCGAGTAGTTAGACACGGTAGATTTGCTCAGGTAACTGGGAAAAATTCGTCGGATCTGCTGTTAAATTATAATCATCGGCGAACTCGTTTGTTAACCCGAAATTCATTCATAGAGCGTAACCGATAGAAATATATTTCGGATTAGTAATTCGAAATTCATTGGGTGTCTACATACGTCTGGTACCGGTGCAATTGTACGTTTTATTCGATTAGAAGAACGAAATAGCCGAGCGACGATAGAAACGTAGCCGGACGCGAACCGGAATGGGTCGTTAACGATGAATTCTCCGTTTCGCGAGAAGAAAGAACGAACGAATTCCCGATCCGATTCGAAACGAACTGGAATTCCTCCGATGGTACACACGCGTGATGCTCCTGCGGACTGGTGTTTCGATTACTTGGACAACCGTTGCCACGGTCGCGTGGTGAATTTCGTAACGGAACCGATCATTTACTGTTGAAAGTGCGAACGAAACCGGGGCCCCCTCCGATGAAATCGGCCAAGTGTATCATTTGATGTAGTTTCTAATAATACGGGGACTGGCGGCGAGCAATCATTTCAGCCACTTACGTATATTTATGCGCGTAATGCTACCCTCTTCCGCGATGAAGCCGGCAGGTAAGAATTAAACTTGGCCTACCGTTTTTCAACGTTAGGGCCACCAGCGTGACGCGATTGTTTCCATAGGATGCGTCTCGGAGTGGCTGCAACGAAATCGTTGCCGATCGGTTACAAATGCAATCTTAACGGTTCCCGTACGCGTTACGTTTAATCCCGGTGTTATCGAGCCTAACGATTTCCCGCGATAACGAATCGGCCATCGGAGTGTCGGGCTCGAAACTCGGGGAAACCGAAATTACAGACAGGCTGCATGGTAATTTCCACGATCACCGTAATCTCACGGGATGGTTCGCCGAGCGAGTTTAAATCGTCTACGACCGAGCTAATGGAGATTTTCGCGTCGCCTTTTGCTTTCGTTTCCATTTCCAGGCTCGTAACGAGCAACGGCCCTAGCCTTCTGCGTCGTTACGAAAACGACAGGTTCCAGGCGGGAAATTCGAATCGGTGCCCGCTTCCTTCTCTTCACTCGCGGCCGTTTCGCCTGAAAAATCCTCGCCTACGGGATTTCTTCGCCGTTTTCTATTTTCGTGTCCCCTTGTTTCGCGAAACGTCTAATGGCGAGCACCGTGTTCGAGGAAATCGTGTAAAAGCGGTGTAATTTTCCGGCCGCTGTAATTACGGCGTAATAAAATTTTACTTCCACTTTTTACACCCGGTCGCTGCCTCCGCGGCTCTCGTTCCGACTCGAGCGTAGAAAACTCCGCGCCTCTCTCGCCTTTTTATTTCCCCCGATTTCCTTCACGGCCTTCGATTACCTTTGATAAATCCCACCGATTCGATTCGTTTCACGACTCGTCCAAGGAACACGGGGAAAACGTACTCGTTACGCGATCCTCGATGTATTTATTCCACGATTCGCGTTAAACGATCGCGGGGTGGTCTCGCTTCTTAATATCTTCTCGAACTTCCAACCGCGTTTTCCGAGTATCCCCGTTCGCCTGTAATTTCATACAAACTTCTTCCACGTATCTTCTCGACGAACGATCTCCCGATCGACATCAAATTCTTTCCGCACCTACCACCATGGAACAAGCGCTCTCGTTGCGCTTCTAAATCTCGTGACTCGACTAGGATATCGCACGCGTATAATTTAACGCGAATTTATGCGTATTTTCCCGGCACAAGCTTTTCCAATTTGCATTAATTTCCTCGTGCACGATTAAAGTAGTCTGCTCGAATCAAAAGAATTACGCAGCAGCCTATCGTATCTGTCATCTGAGGTTTTAATTAGAATGAAACGCTACGAGTCATAAATCTCGTCCGCTAAACGTTTTATTATTCCTCATACATATTAATCATTCGTCATAAACAACGCTCGCGCGATGCTCAAAATCCAGCCGATCTATCCACGTGACCGACTGCGCTGCTGATTATGGCACGGCCATCGGGACTAGAATCGCAGGGCATGAGGGGTTAACGTCCGAAAAGTAACCTAACCCTAATCCACTTCGTCACGGAGATACGAGCGAGCTTCTGCGCGTCATACGCCTGGGTGTCGGGACTGTTGGTGGCAGCAGTGGAAAATTGAGTTGCAGGTATCGCGATTACATCGAGCACGGTGAAATATTCGCGGATCGAAGAGGAGAGTGGCTCTGGAAGCCCGAGGAAGGACGCGCTTTCCAGAAACTCGCGCCTCCAGACGCGCGACCCGCGCGAGGATACGCGTGTAATGGCGTTGTACGCCGGCACATTGTGGCCGTTGCGTCACTCGTGGCCGCGGCGTGTAAGTGAAAGGGAATCGGGCATTTTTCACCTGCACCCGATTTTTTTCCCTCTTTCCATCCGCCGCGTTTAGAATAGCGCGTGCGCCAGCGCATGCCGCGGAGTGCAAGGTCTCGCGCGGAGCGTATCGCGCACGCTTTTCGCCGCTTGTCCGCGATTCCGCCGATGGAATTTCGTAGAACGACGCGCTTTTGATCACCGATCCACGTCCGACGCCGGTTCCCGTCTCAGAGGTCGAGCGCTGCGCACTCGGGCCAGTCGGATGGATTTCATCTTCGCAGTTCACGAGTGTAAGTAGTCGGATGGCTTCGCTGGAAAACGGTGGTGGAATTTTCCTTTGCTTTCTGCGTTAGATTTGTTTTAACCCTTTGCACTCGGAATAATGTTCGCCGAAGATGTGGATCGATGTATTCTCGGCTCCCGATAATAACTTCTTTTATATATCTTAGTAATTTTACTATATCTCGACTTGATTTCTTCTGCCATTTCCAGAGAAAACTTCAGAGAAACATACATTTCTCGAAAAATTATGCTGGAATAAGTTATTATCCTTTAATCGCTAATAAACTTTAATGTCCTCGGAGAGGGGACAGCGAAGTGCAAAGGGTTAATTTTCCGCGTCGGAACGAAGAGGATGCGCGTAGATAACGTTGCAAGGAGGTAAAGCTTTCCTTTTTTTCTTAATAATGTTTGTCATTTACATTCGAGTCTCTCATGTTGACAGTTTTTTTTCTCGGTACTCTTCTCATACATCTCGTCTAATCCCTTGGTGTTTCTTTAGCGTTCTTCTCGCACTAGTAATAATTTAAACTAAACGTTATCTCGATCCACTATCACGCAAAACTCGTCCACTCACGGCGCTAATAATAAATGGAATTAGCTAGATATTATTCGCTTGTCAGTGGCGCACATGTTGGTCGTGTGACACGTAACAGCGGCGTTACTCGTTCGCAATTGGCATATATGCAGGTCGGCACGCGTTTCCACGGAAAGAAGCAAATATTCTCGGGAAATTACGACGGAGCCGAGGCAGGTGTTAAATTTACCTTGACCGTCTAGAAAGCAAAAGAGAAAAGTCGCTGGCCGGCCGTAAAATCCGCGCGAGATTATCCGTGCAAACGGATGACAAAGAACGGAACTGAGTCAGTTTATCCGAAAATACCGAGAAGAAGAACGACGGATCCCGTTGAATGGCGGAAATTCCAGGACTCGGTGGAACGATAAAGAAACCGTATCAGCGTGACGCCATTCCGAACGCACAAAGAGAACGACCGATTCGATATTCCGCTTCTGCACGGGCAAAGAGAAAGAGAGCAGAGTCTGTACTGCCAGTTTTTGCAAGGTCGAGCAATGCTCGGCTCTCTGGCATGGTCGAAGCTGCATTCGATGCAGGGATAAAGCGCATGCAATCCCGGATGGCCATGCTCGTGTACGCGTATGTTTCGTTTCCCACGGGCACTGTTGGCTAGCCGGAGTTTGCTTCTTCGAGTTTCGCCTCTAGCCTGGCAGAAAAACGCCCACTCAATGTCACCAACGTCTCCGTCCTTTTAAAGCGAAGGGAAGCCTTCGAAAGGGAGCAGGTTGACGTTTTAAACCTTCGTGCAGGTTCGCGCCACCATGGGATATCTCTCCCCTTCTTCGCTCTAGGGCTTCCCTGATTACTTCGTTATTCCCTGATATTTGCGTCCAAAGCGACCAAACAGCTACGGAGACGAGGGTCTACCATCGTCGCAGGTTTCTTCGTTTATTTCATCGGCCTAACGGAATTTCCACGTCCCTTCGAGACGATCGATTTCGTTCGTCGATGGTTCACGGTTTCTTCTCTTTCCCTACTCGATTTTGGCGGCTAGCTGTAGCTCTCAGACACCAATCTCGCGACTCGTAAATCCGATTACGAAGGTAATTTATAATTACGCTACATCGCGGTAGCCTTCGCGGTATTCTAGCCGGGTAGAGTGATGGAATCCTTCAGTTCAGCGGCAAAAAGTTTAGACGATCAGATAAGGGTAAAGACCAGATATACAGGTTTTTAAAGATAGAAGCATTAAGGTAATAATGCGCGCGTGTTGGTGGGAGCTGGTGCATTGCACTGTAACAAAGCGCTGCATCGTGGCAATTAAAATTCTTCCTTATCGGTCTCCGTGAGTTTCTCACTCGGAATGATTCGAAATCTCCACGCGTTCGCCGTTCCTTTTCCAACAACGCTCCTCCTCGACGTTCAGGTATAACCTTACCGCTCCCGGGAATTCGATTCCTCAGGATCGGGGGATGTCGTAATCGAAGAAAGTTTCGAAGCCGGGCGGATTTTTGAGCCGCCGCAACACGCGTGCGAACTTGCGTGCTCGAAATTCCGTTCACGGATTATAAGCACCCGCTGAGGAATCATTTTATGCTCATTGGGTGTGAACTATGTGTAACCGTGAACATGGAAACCTTAGAGGACACGATAGCGTGTCTTCGGAATACCGCGCAGTTATATAGCTCCTTTTCTACGACGATGATTATCTTCCTGGAACGTAATCGCTGCTACGAAAAAAGATATATATATATATACATATATAGACAGGACATTCGGCGGGTTCAAAGCTCGCGGAATTTAATTTCTTAACTCTGCGAGCCTGAGAGGAAGTGCCACTGCGTCCTCGGAGCTCACAGGAAGCAGACACTCTACGCATCTCGACCACGCTTCTCTCTACTCTAATCCACTTCTACGCCCGAACGAGTAACCCTGCGGAGACAACGAGGCACGCCTGTGACCGATCCGCTTCCTACCCGAATGCCAATTCTCCCATTGCGAAATTCTCTGCCGCGTGGAAGCTCGAAACGCAAGTTTCGCAATATCCCTTCGGTGGAAGCCGAGCGTCGTAACCTAGCCCAACCGAGTTTCGCGCGATCGGTCATCGAACCCTTCGAGACGGCTGAATCGGGGGAGCCTGTTCGTAGAAATCGATGATTTACGATCGTTGCCTTATTCAGGACTCGTCTCGTTTATTATCCGGGATTAATTCCCGAGAAATCCCGTTGCCGCGCGACGCTTATCCGCAAACGCTCTCGGGGACCCGAATAGAGGCCCGATGGAAAGTGATTTTAAGGACTTTCAGTCTCGGCCAGCGAACGGCCGTGTCAATGCTTTAGAAAACGAGTCAATGAGTCATGCGACGGCATCATTCGCGTATTTATGACCGGTTACGTCCGTGTTACTCGGTTTCCCGCTGCACGCGCTCGTTTCGCTGAATTATTGCCTCCAAAGAGCCGCGCATGCGCGACACGCTGCGCGCGCACACTGCCGCGACGTTTAAACGCGCCGCGGAAATGATGCAATTTTAATCGCCGTCGAATTCGCGATGCAACCGACGATAATGCGACTCTGATTCACCGGTGATTTACGAGTGGTTCTCGGGCTCGGTTCGAAGGTCTTACGATCTTTCAGACACGACCCTGTTCTATGAAACTTTGACGAGCTCTCGTCCGTTTTACGCGCTGAGGTTAGGCCGTTATTCGGTCTTAGGCTGTGGCTTTTCTCCCGGTTCGCGGGTACAGGTTAAGAAACGACGGAGAGCTCGATAGACTCGCGTGTTTATACTCCGGCGCGCGGTTAATTGTTGCGTAACAAGCCAGGTTATCAATCCTCGCGGGACAGGTAGGTGTCGATGGAACAGGAATTCATTTATCTCGAAACGCTTTGTAGATACACAGGTTTTCCTCGCCGAATCTTTTACCGTTCCAGCGTCGGGAATTAAAACGCAGAGCGAAGTTATCGGGACGCAGTGATCTCTGTCAGAGCAGCTTGCTGCCAAGATCGTATCTCGGAAAAGAGACGTTCTAGAAGCGAGTGATTTTTAGGTCAGTCGGCTTTTAAATCGTCGAGCACGGCTTTTAAACCTGCTCGTATCTCGTGTTTTACACCTTATTACCATTTTATTAAGTATCCACTCGTTTGCTTATCGCCACTCCTGCTACTCTTTCCGTATCCTGCTGCACCGCCGTCAGCGTAACGCTCTATTTCTAACGTTTATTAGAATCCTTATCCTCGGATTAAGACAAACCTCCAGACGCCAGTTACTTTCTCATTCGCCACGTGTAAATAGCATTCCGATCGCAAGAAATTTAAGCACGACCTCTATACCATGCGAGACGAATCGTTCGCTGTATATCCGAGTGTTTGCAAATAAAATTTTTTTCATAAAAATTAAAATTTTTTCACATAAAATTTTCAATTCGCACTTGAAACGCGCGTAGAGCTCGTACCGCGTTGCAACGAGGGGTATAATTTGCATGCGTGCGAATATTGGGTCGATATTTACCAGTCTCGTGTCTCGTTCGACGCGAAAGTAAACGAACTCGGGGAAGCGGAAATTTAAGCCGCGAAAATGTTACCTCGACGTCTCGAGTCTTGTTCCGAGGAGTTGGGGAACCCCATTCCGCGGGAAGCTAACGAGAAGGAGGCGCGAATTGTGCTCGAGATGGTAATCAACAGGACGCGGTAGACATCGGGTTCTTTTCGAGCCTCCAAATATGGTAGGAGACCGCTACGGGAGTTTCGTGACTTTGTCCGAGCTCGGCGCAAAAACTGTGCCGTTAATGGTACCCTAGAAGAACGTGCCTAGTTTTACAGCCCATAAACGAACGTCGTGGCCCGGAATTAGAACGTATTGTGTTTCAGATGTTATCGAAAGTAGAACGGTAAAATGCTGGCCGATATGATCGCGGGCAGGAAGCGTGGAGAGCCGCGATGGAACCCGTTGACAGGGAAAACGAACGGGCGGAAAGGCGGGGCGGGTTCCCGCGGAAAAATTCGGTCCGGCACGTGTCGGGAACGATCGGAAGCCGGGCCGGATAATTTCCTCGATGGGAACACGATAGCGACAAGCCGATATTCGCCGCTATATCATCGTGAATTTGCATTTTCGAACGAACGTGTTCCGCGCCGCGCGGATAATTGGCAATTCGTAATGTCTATCGAAAGTTATGGATCGGATAAGTAGGTAGCTCGATATCGAAACCGTAAACTAGTCGTTTGGGTTACGAGGTTCGGACGAGTTCCAGCCGACAACCAGCCAAGGAGATCGGGATTCGCGTATCTCGGTCTAACGACTTAATTGCCGCTTTTCCCCGTAAACGAAGATAACTTTGGTAATCGAGGAAAGGTTGGAAACAAAACCAAGGCTCGTTAGCGTTGTCTACTCGCGCGACGAATATCGCGTGAAGTTTGAGCGGAATTTGGCGCGAAACACGATATAACGTTGGAGTAAAAATCGGGTAAAAATTAGCGAATGCTTCTCGAGGGAAATTAACCACGCGCTAATAGCCGAACATAAATCGCGGCGTATCGCGGTCGACGCCGGTGTGCTCCTCTTGCCAGGATGAATCCCGCAGAGAGATAAAGAGGGGAAACTCGTCGATCTTCTTGCCGTACTTCGCTATAAACGATGTCTGGCTACTTCTAACGCTTTACGATCCCCGTGGTCGACCAACGAGCATAATCATCACGGTTTAATAGCGAATTCGTCGTGAAACTCTCGGCGAAGGATTATGCACGCGCATCTCGTTCCATTTATTTCCCGGACGGCCGAAGGGAAAGGAAAAAGGAAGAAGAGAAAGGAGGAGGGAAAACGGGACACGTACGGGGAAAATTGGCGATCGGATATTCGCGTATCGCGAGCGAGAACCGGTGCTCCATCGAGATCACCGGATCGATACGCTCGCGGACCGCCGAGATAGATTTTCGCGGAAATTAACGATTCCGCGTGGCAAATTTAATCGCACAGCTGGACGGGGATCGTTCCGCAATTTGGTGCGAAACTAAATTGCAAAGATTGCAGGGGAACGTAGTCGCCGGTGTATCGAAACTACGGACTGGCTCTTTTTTGCCCAGCTTTAGATCGAAATAGGCATATTCCGCGTGTATACAGTTACTTAGGGAATATAGGTTAAATCGTTTTTAACAGGTTTTTAATAGTCGCGGGTCGAAGATCGTGCGTTATATTCCGATCACGGGTAGAATTTAATGCCCGTCCAGGCGGAATCTCGTGGAAGATTCGCGATATTTTAGCAGAGAAATTGAAATACCAAGGGAATTTACTGCCGTGTTAATGCCCCGCGATTCCGTAATTTCGCTGATGCGGAATCTCTTATTTTTCCTTTAGTAACCGTCTTCTCGTGTAAATTGCTCTTTCAAACTCTGCCTTTTACGACTCCCAGAGTCAATCGGTTTCTATAGTATCTCGGGTTCCGACTCGCGTGTCATACGCGCGAGTTCGCAGCTTTCCGATCGATTCTCCGTTTTATCTCGCCCTCCTGAACTTTTCCCCGATAATTTCCCTACCGGTGAATGCGATCGTTAATTTCCGCACGAAGATTTACGACGCTTCCTGCTAATATCGAGGATTAACGCCGACCCGAGATGGCTGTTAAATTCCCACGGATATTTCCAATCAATTCCTCGAAAAAGCTTAAACATCTCGACTTCCATTTCGGTTAATAAAACGAACACGATGAAAATTCGAAGAACCACCTTCATCCTTAGCGATGACGCAGGGTTAAGAAAGGAAACGAGGATTCCTCTCTGGCAAAGTATTTCGCTGTTCGACGCGCTCGAAACGTTATACAGGCAAGCGTATCCGCGATTGCGTGGAAAAACGCCGCGTGTCGCAATTCGAGAAAAGTTCAGCTTATTCGTTTAATCGGGCTGTAAAGTGCGCGATTTACGTATCTGCGATTTAACGGAATGCCACGCGAGCTAAATGGCAACACAACGAAAGAGAAAATATGCGTTTCTGCTTGCAACCACGGACATATTATTCCTCGGGTTACGCGTATCGTCGAGTTTTAGTTTCAACGAATGCAACGAAAGACCACTTTTACCTAGATTACGTAAAAATTCAAGCCCATACTTTCCTCAACCTTTCTTCGACTATCCGACGCGTTCAAAAAATTCTTTCATCTCCAAGAAAACAAAAGAACACACAAAAAATTCAACCCGACAAAAACTCACTTTCATGCTTACCAAAAGCATCGCGCATAAAGAAGATAAAACCACTCTTCCACTCTGCATCGCGCTCAAAAAGTGATATATACATCTATATATATATATATATCTAGACGTGGCTTCGACTCACGTGCACGCGCGTAATCCAGCTTAAGTGGCATTTATCAGCCAGCTCTTCGACTCCGGTATAACTTAACCCAGACAGACACCATGGATCGATCTCTCGGAAGCGATCGGAGCCGCGAAGGAAGGAAGAGATGCCGCGATAAAGCGTCGGATTCGCTAAGGAGTAGAAAGGCAGGAGGTAAATTGGCCAAGCCCAGGGAACTCGTTCCCCGAAACGATCGGAAGAAGGAGGAGGCCGAGGGTGCTGCTGGGAGAGGTCCGAGGGCACCAGCCGAGCCACGCCTTGGGTTATGTCTGCCTACCGTTTCGCGTTCGTGCCGATTTTCCGTGGATCTGGCCGAGATCCGCGCAGCCGGTCACGACGAACTCTTCGGGACTCGTCCCTCGACTTGGCGTCTACCACCGATAAGCTCTTAGAAAGCGAACGGTCTCCGGGTAAATGCTCGCAGTCACGGTCCACCGGTCGGATACGGCGAATAGGTGAAACTTAATCAAAATCGTCACGGCCTATTTTGACGGAATTGCCCGGGGATCCCGCGCTCCTCCCGTTCTCCGTTCCAGTGATCCGCGTTTTTCGCGGAAATGGAAAGCGGCCGAGAGTAGAGATCGCCTCGACTCGATCTCTGCCGATCGGTATCCTCCTTTTTCGCCTGCACGCCCTGAGAAATCGGTCAGGTCCGTGCGGTTCTCTAGGTTGTGTAACGGTGTTGAGTAATCCGACAATCGGGGTGGTTTGCTCGTGGATGAGATAGGGGTGTCTCGTGGTGAAAACGAAAGGTAAATTTGCAACAATGCGAGACGTAAACAACCCAATGATGAGAGAAAAAATAACTAACATCCGAAAACGAATAAATAAACGTTTAGATAAACTAACGCGATTTTAAAACTTGAGATTAATACTAAACGTACCAAGCGAAGCCAAATGATCCTTTTCAAAATTTATTTATTACAGGTAGCCCTCCTACAACACCGTATCCTATAACACGATTCATAAATTGCGAGAACTCTCCTACAACACGGCATTGTATAATACGGTTTCACTCTAACGCAATAAGAGAATTGGAAAAACCTTTATACAACACTGTACTTTTTCAGTCGCGACGAAGCTTACCGTCTTAACCGTTTGAGTCCTAGAAATGTTTGAAAAAATACGGTCAAAAAGGCCAATACAAAAAAAACCCGATAGCACTCGTCTTATTTTGTATCGAAAATGAAGCAGCTACGTGATACAAGTACGCGCGTCACTAAACATCAGCACGAAGAAATTTATTAAATTAAAGATGCGTTGAATTAAAATAATATTTTTGTCCTTTTTTATTTTGTGTTTTACACACATTTATATTTTTAATAAAAATTATGATTTTTACGTAGTATTAAAAAGAAAAATTTGTTTTTAATAAGTTTTCCGAATGCAATCCCCCTTTTTGTATAGTCTCTGAGTCTCATACAACACGGTTTCACACAACGCGACATTTTCTAGGAACCTATCTACCGTGTTATAGGAGGGTTACCTGTATTTCTTTCGTTCATTTGACTTTTTTAAAATTCTTATATCATCTGATTATTCTATTTCTCACTTTTCGTTTTTCTTATGGCTTATTTTTTGTAGAGAAAAATTCTTTACCTACCGGTAATAGGTGCAAAAGACGTTCAGTGTTAATACCGAGCTTTGTTCGAACAGGATCGTGGTCACGCGTGCTACTTTATTTTTACTATGTCGCTTTAATTAATATCCCGTGCACCGCGGTGAACAAGTTTGAGCATATACACGGGCAACGTAATTGCTTTGATCGTTTTATGAGAACGATCCGGACAGTTGGAACTAGCACGATGGAGCCTCGATATCCTTAATTGAACGAAATCTGTCAACGCTAGTTAAAAGGATAGCAAACGAATAGAGCGAGTCCTATGCGCGTGTCCTATTTTCATCGATATTTTCCATTAGGCGATGAGTAACACCTTTTATTGGAGCCACTAAACCTTGGCTATCTATCCCTTTCAATGAATCGATAAATCAATGAAAACCGGTAACGTTGCGTGGTCTAGTAACTGCCGGTCGATGCCCTAAGGTGGAAACCATTATTAACCAATGTCATCGATGCTGTTGGGACACAACACGAGCAGTAAATAAGTGCTACCTATGTACCTCGATTTATGGCTGGTTGCAATTGTCTGGCCATGCAAGTAGATAAAGCGCGGTCTTAACGACTGCTATGGTTTAAAACGAAAAATCTAGAATCGCAACACAACAGCGAGAAGCAACGGTAGGATAAGAGAGGGAGAAAAGAGGAGTCGGAAAGTTGATCAAACGAGGACAAAATAAATTACCGAGCGATTAATTTCGCGAAATTTCATTTTTAATCGCGCCAGACGGCGTGGCGCGAAGCAAGTGGATTGGCCGAAGAAATTCACCGATAGCCATTCTGCGCTAGTTACATATTATTACCAAGCCGGTGAAAATTTTTGATTCTTCCGATACGGAGTCAAAACGACAAATGAGTTTCACCGTGTTTGCGCGGTCCTTATATAGACAGCGACCGCTATCTTTTGCAGGCCGGCTTCGTGAGACAAGATTATTGCCGATATTACAAGCATCGACTTTCTTTCGATAATAACCATCGACCGATTAATTTTTATGCTCCAGTAAGGTCCTGTAATTTATTAATTTTCCGTTCTTGAATATTATAATTTATACATATTTTACAACCCGTAATGACATTCGTACTTCCGCGGTGTTACATTTCGCCCTGTTACGTTGTCCCAAGAGCACATTTCTGAGCTTTCCGACGTAAACACAGAGCGTGAAATTGGATCAATGGGTGGTCAGTACATTGGTTGTCGAATCGAGAAGAATCGAAATGTCATTTCGACGTTTAACGGGTTGGAAAATTCTTTCTCGAACCTTCAATTCCGATTCTGTGTATCATTCCGATCGTAAAGATCTTTTTAATTAATTTCTAGTCTTGTTCGCCACTCGACTTCGATAATTTAATTTCACGAAGTCCGATTCTATTTATTTCTTTTTTTTTTTTTTAATCAATGTTTGTTAATCCCGCGAGGTACAATCAATGGTATAGAAACTTATTGTTTAACGGGCAGGAAAAATAAGGCCGAGCAACTACTGGAACCCAGACTCAATTGAGGGATTCCGCGAAATCCGTTCCACGATTTCGTATCGTAAATTCCATTTTGCAACCGATGTTCGATTTGGCAATCGGTTTATGGATTTTGCGTCGTATTCGCGTTATGCAATTGCCGCGGATGCCGGTTGCATAAGCGTCGGATTGCGGAGCACGCGAGAGATTTGGAAGGCTGCGAATTAACGAATTAACCTCAGCTTTATCCAAACCGAGGTTTCAGCAACGGTCTAAACCCGCGAGAAAACGCGAGCGCGGCTTAATCGCGGTCTACTGGGCGTTTAACGGGGAACCGTTTTCAAACAGCGGAAACGGTTCTTTAATATTAGCACAGGGGCTACTAGCTTCGTTAGCATCGTCCGTGGACGTTGTTCTATGTTCGTACTGCAAACGCCGTTCTGGGAATTTGTTTTCTCTCCCGCGAAACGTATTTTTTGTTTCTTTTTAAGTCCAACACTCCTCTCGCGAGGCTGGTCCAACGAGAATTTCTCGAGTAGACGCTACATCCCTCGTCGCTAATCGCGGGTACGAATGTAACCCGTGTCGTACAGGCTTCGTCTTCAAATATTTTCAATTCCTTTGAATACATTACGAATAAACGCTGTTCGATGAGACAGTTTCCGTAATTACTAGCGCGGTGACGTCGCAACCGAGATTTCTAGCGGTAATTCGTTTCGAAAACACAAGGATTTCGATATAGGATATATTCCTTCAACTTTTTTCGCGCGAAAATTAGATTAACCCTGTTAGAGAAGTTTTACCTGCTCGGGAAATCGAGAAAATCGTCGCATCTCCTGTTACGGTTTCCAGTATTCCTTGGATCTTTTCGTATTCGTTACGCTTCTTTCGCCGCGTTTAGATTCGCCGGCGGATAAAAAGCCGTAAGAGAGTTTCTTTCGCGCGTAATTCCCGGCCAAACGGCCGCCATTACGTTCTTCCTCGCGGAGCGTAAGAGTAACGAGCGACGCACGTGTAGGAAATAATCGCGGACACTTTGTGGGGGATAATAGCTCGGAATGGCGTATTCGTGTGATCGTGCAAAACGCGGAAACGTAATCGGGTCTGTGATTCGCTTCAGATTTTCAGCCACTCCGCGTACTTTTCCCGATAACCGCCTGGAAGGTGGTCGAGGCCCGACTTGCCATTCAAATCGGCCCCGGCCACGATTACAGCCCCGACCGTGCGTGGATGTGCTGCTTGCACGCCCACGTAGCGAACCCGTTCGATTCGCCTCTCGAAGATCAACGCGAATCGTGTCTTGCGGCTCTTATAATCGAGGATGGTGACTCGGTACACCCACGTCGAGTCGTCTCGCGAGGCCTCTCTTCTTTTCCACTCGTCTTCCTCCGGATCTTCTACAACGAACGCCGTCGTACGTGACCTTTCGTTGCATTAGAACGCACCATCACGAGAATCCTCCCCCCTCTCCTTCAATTGCTTCGCAAGATTTTTTTCAAGCTCCGTCTCGAAGCGCGTGTCTCGAAGGATGCGAACCCTCGCAGCGAGAGTGGAAAGGGTAAAAAAATGGCCGGCACGAAGCAGGGGAAATTAAGAAACGATCATCTCGGAATGTACTCCTATATCAAGAGTAGTATCCTCGGGAGAAAAAGCAGATTCTAGACTCCGCTCCCAGTTTCACCTGCGTTTCCATCGAAAGAAGCCTGCCACGCGAGCCTTGTAAACTACGCTATTACCTCTACACCCGAGACTCGAACGATTCAATCGCTAAACGCTGTTATTTTATCTCAATAATTCCATCGTTAAACCAATCACCATAAACTTAACGTCGCTCTGCAACGTCGTAACATTATCTCTCTATTACCGGCTACATCGTCGTGTCTCCTCGGACTCTCCAAGGAGGATACTCCCATTCTTTTTGCCCCTATCTTATCACCGGATGTCTATCTTTCGTTGAAATCCACGATCGTTCGCGTCGACTCGCCAGGTGAACGTCGAAAGCTTGCATCTGTTCTCGAAACTCAACGTGTGTTCGCCGGTGACCCTTTTCAGCTGCTCAGCCGACTCCATCTAGCCGATCCTATTCGATCGTATTCGATCGACAGGCTACTCTGCCTAGATACGTTCAGGATCGTTGCAGCCTCACGTGGACGATCGGGCGATTTGTTTTCCGTCGAGGATACACGGAATCCGCGGATCGGCATGAAAGTCAATAACTGTCGGCGGATAGCTGGCAGCGGCTACCGGAGTAGCGAGCTGCCAGCGGTTTCAGCGTAACCGTAATCTCGGCGTGGATTCAACCGTGAATTATGGACTACTTTATGCCGGGCTGCGCGGATAAGAACGCCCCTGTCCACGGTTCTTCCGAGCACACGCTCCTCCGTGACACTCTGCCACCTATCCTCCAACTTTCCCATCAGCCAGAACCCGCTGGTTCTAGCGGTTTTTAGGCTCGGCTCTGACACGGAATTAAGCCGCGGGTTTAACGAGGAAATCGAGGGGAAAATTGTGGGACGGGCTGATTTTTGTGGGAAGTAGGTGAACGAGCTAGTGTGCGCGTGCAGGTGCGCGGCGTCGATGGTAATTGGCTGGACGAGAGCGAGTTTAGAGGCCGCTTCTTGAATGGATCGAAATGTAAGCACTCGCGACTCGTTCGAGATTTATTATGTTAAGACACGTGTACTCGTTTTTACCCGTACCGAGCAACTCGCTCGACGAAAAACGCATCGATGAATGAGAAGTCTCGAGACGTTTGTTTCCAGTCCTGGGAATTTCGTTCGGCCGAAATAATATTTCAATCTCTCGGATTCACGTCGAGTGAAATTGGAAAATGATTTCACGGTGCGTAGATGCGGTATTTAGGGTACGTTTATCGCGAACAGGAACCATTGTCGAATCGCGATTAGTCGGAGATAGCATCGGTCGAATAGTAAAAAGTTCGGACGTAACGGGGATTCGTCTTTTGTTGCTTGCATATGACAGCCTTAAGACGGCTTTCTACATAACTCACTAGCGCCACCGCGGCTCGTATTTGCGATAAATGTACCGTAAATCCAGCGTACACAGCGTCGGATTATTTTCCAATTTTACCGATACGATCTCGAGATTTTCTCCCTGCTACGCGTACCATATCGTTTTAAACGCTTCGGTCCAACCTGTACGCATATTTTAATCCCGGAACGTAGGAAATCTAAACGTTCGAACGCTTTCGCGCGCGGAGAGTGTGCTTACCTGTTGCTCGTTTATCTCGAAACTCTTCTTCTTTATCTCGCCTCCAGACTTCCGAGAACCTGTACGATGTCTCTTCCGAAGCAATCGAGTACAAAAGAGTAATAAAATCGGTATTATTTATCGACACGCTTAACGGACGTTCCGCGAAACACGCTTACCGCTCGGTGCCAAGTACCGACACACGATTTACCCTATCACCTCTCTGTCAAGTCGCCGTCAAACCCTGTCTTCACCAGAATCCTCGTTCGAGTTCTATCTGCCATCCGAGCGGAAAAATCGGCTTACAAGCGAAGCATCGGGTATCTCCGCGGCATCGGTCGTTAACTTTCTCGTGGACAAGCATCTCGCTGTTGCCGGAGATTCGGTGCAGCGTGTCAGCAGCTTTTAGCTCTGCGCACGACCTATTTAGTCGAACACGCCGCTTTATCTCGAGCAGAGCGTATCCCTCGCTCGTCAATCGTCTCCATTTTTCCAAACCTGCTCGTGATCTCGCGTGCTCTCGCGCGGCCGCGAAAGTCTCGCCGCGCGCGAGTATCGCGCGACGATATCGTTCTATCCGCCTGGATCGGTGAAAAATCCGCTCCGTAATCTCGCGGGAACGAGCGTGCGTGCTCTGTCGTGACAGACGGCAGTCGTGGTAAAAGCGGCCGTCACGATTCCGTTTTCCTTTTTGCCCGTTACGCAATACCGCAGCCGTTATCGACTCGCGCGGAAATTCCGCGCTGGCTGAGCTGTTACGACGTTGTGTCCTCGACGATCGGTAATCGTTGCTTTTTCTCCTCTTCCGTTCGCTCCCACGGCGCGATTTTATTCACAGTTTCTCGCTTCTTCCACGTTCTCGGTCTTTCTTCCACGAATCTCCGGAATATGAACTTTATCGAGTCACGGCGACTGGCCTCGAGATCGGTAATTGCCGCGCTATCGCTCGCGATCCATTGTCTCTCGTTAGGTCTCTAGGCAGGAATTTTATCGTAGGCGCTGACACTTCCGACGTGTTTCCAGCATGGATTCTTCTCTTCAATAACAACGGAACGTGTCGAGCAATCCCATAAGAACAAAGATCGGTAGCCTTCGTTTCTCTTTCTTTATCACCGCGATAAAGCTCTCCGTGAAGTTTCCTCGCGATCCCCGTAACCTCGAGCCGCGTAGTCGCATCGTAGAATTTTATTACCCGTGTTCGCGCTTCCAACTTTGTTTCGACTCCGAATTTTTCGCGAGATAGGCATCAAACGCGCGAATCACGCGTAAAATCCCACGGCGATCGCACGCTTTGGTTGGGCGCGGTGGAAATCGTTTCGTGGGGATTGTCGTGACCCCGAGGTCGGCAACTGTAATGCTACCGGTCGGAATCGTATTGTTCCTCGTCAGATCGCGATGGAATTTTACCGTAGGTGCCCAGCGCTTTCGTTATAGAAATCTTTTCCAGCACTCGAACCTGCGTTGCTCGACCTCGTCGCTCGTTCGCGATGGAAAAGAGAAAATCGACGATAATCGATGATTACACCGTTGATTCTCTTCACGGACGTTTGCCAACCGGTAGGGATTGCTGATAACGAAGGAAAGGCGAGAAAGTAACTTTGTCGTGGACAAAGAAAGATGCGATAAGGACGCGTAATCGGAGAATGGAAACGTTCGATATTAATTTCTTCTATTTCCCTTTCACGCGAGACGCGTTTGTCCGGAATCGTTAGGGCTCGAAGCGATGGGAAAGGTGGCCGAGTACCTGGAAGCGATAAAGCCGCGATAAAGCGGCGATAAAGCAACGATAAAAGAGCAATTGCTGGCGTGTCTGGCGGATACGAAGTGACGCTAAGTAGCGTGCTTTGCATAACGCGACACTCGATACACCGTCGCGTATCATAAATCGACTGCGGAGAAACGTCACGTAAATCGCACAGCCGGTCTGAATCCCGTTCGTCATCGATCAGGTATAGCAATCACTTTTACTCGAAGGACATAAACGATTAGCGATAGCACTGCTGCCGAGTTTTACTGCCACTGTTAGCCTACTTGCCTAAGGTTCACGGGGACGTTTGCGCCGAGTTTCCAGCTGCGTTTCACGCCGTTCATCGGAAATCGTAAAGTCTGCCGATTTTTTTTTCATCCGGGCTCTCGTGGGTTCTAAATGCAACCGTGTAACAGTAGCCGTTGCACCTGCGCCGTGCAACTCGCGATGCATCGTCTTTGTAGACTGAAAACACACCGCTTGGTATTTGTAAAAAAATTTCAAAACCATTCGACGAAGAAACTAATTTGTTTATTTAGATCGGTCTTGCTTTTGGCGACGGTTGTTTGAGGAATTTTTGTGGGTCTTTGAACGATTAGTTGACTATGTTTTTTTTGTTGAATACGATAAACAACGCCTCGATGCAGAGAGAGAATGCATATACTATTCGAGAATGGATGTGCTTCTTAGTATTTCCACGAAAGTTATCTCGATGCTACGTGGTTCTTGTAGTATTAACCCTTTGCAGTTCAAGAAATTTTTAATATAACATATCAGCAACTTCGAGCCATTTTACTTCTCCTGTTAGCTTCTATGATACCAGTCGAGTGGTATTTCATTTTCATTAGTTCGTATACTGAAGGTATATTGGTGTAATATATATCAATAAACATGTGGTAACTTATTGTGCTTCGGGAATTTTATCTAACAATTTTTTATATAAATGCAATAAAATTCTAGAGCCCCAAGGAGTGCAAAGGGTTGATACTACAAGATCTACGTTTTGTAAGAATTTCCGATTCTGAGGTGTAAAAGTTACAGTTTCTTGGGAAACGAGATGAATTATTGCCCCATACGCCAGGTACTTGTCGTTTACCGTGTTTTACCTGGATTACAGGGTCGGTTATGTGGTATTTCCCAATAAGTATTTCAAGGATCGACATAATCGTTCGCGAATTTTTCTGCGTTTTTTATCCTCGCCGCAAGAGTCGAATTCGACAACCCTGCTGCAGAAGCTGGCAATTTTCGGTTTCGCAATCGCACCCGTTTCTCTCTGCACGCGAGGTTCGCCTTGTAATCGCACGCTAGCAAAGCGTAATCGTGCGATTACGTTCCTAATCGATCGCACAATACCGTTGCGGAACATCCTCGACGCGTCATCGAACGTGCGATTACGAAAGTTTTCCGGCACGCTATATTCGTTTCCAACATCGCGTATGCTCTCCGAGTCTCGGCTACCTTGTGACCCAGAGGTTCGTTTACCCTCGATTCCTCGAATTCTGTTGCTCTAACCTCGAATCTCGCCGGGCCTCGTATCTTGCTTTCCCGCGCTCTGCTCTTCGCGCATGAGTTAAACGTTTAGCGATTACGCGCTTCGAGGAAAACGCGACGATTGCACGAATCCTTCGGCTCGGTTCTACTCGTTTAATCTGACGAGGTGTTCTTCTTGGAATTAGTTTTCATCTCCTCCGAGCGCTTATCGGAGGTACTCGTCAGACGATAACTAGACAGAACGGCACGTGGATCCGCGAAACGATTGGCAAACCGCTTTTTCACCGATTTTCGCGAACTTCGGGTTTCTATGGGGCTCTTCGCGAAATTTCTTCGGGATAGTTTCATAAAGAATCGCGTAATCGAAGCTTTCGCTGATTTTTGCGACCTTCGGGTTTCTATGAGACGCTTTTTGGGCAATTTCTTCGAGATATTATCATAATGAATCGCATAATCGAGGCTTTCGCCGATTTTTGCAACCTTCGAGTTTCTATTGTCGCGTTCGGCAATTTTTTCGAGATATTTTCTTAAAGAATCGCGTAGTTGAGACTTTCGCCGATTTTCGCGACCTTCGTGTTTCTGTGGGACGCTTCGGGCAATTTCTTCGAGATATTTTCATAAAGAATCGCATAATCGAGGTTTCACCGATCAAAATTTTGTCGAGATGTTAACTCTTTGCGAAACATTTCCGAGTTTTCCACGATTATTTATTCCAACGCAGATGTTTAACTTTAACTATCGTTAAAGTGCTTTAACGCGCTTTCCATCCGATATGAAATTTTGTTTACTCCCCATAACGTTGTAACGTTCCCCGGGGTTATATAAAACCATATATTCGAATTTTTCACATTGCCGTAATCTCTTCCTAAATCGGTAAGGAAAGGAACGCCGTAACTTTCTAGCGATTTTTTAAAAAATAATTCGCACCTCGCTTTCGATCATCGAAAGTGTCCACGAGCTGGTAGAAACCTTCGCGATGGTATCCAAAGTTGTAAGAGATATCTAGATCGAACGCAGGAAATTCAAGTAGATCTTTCTACCGATCTTCGAAGGTGTCAGACGAGTTTCTCAGAATTGCCGAAAAATTCCTCAATTTATCGCGAAATGACACGCGTAATTGGTCGCTAAACTGAATCGGTAAATGCGATTTTTCGTATCGGCATTCGCACACCTCCTTCGGCCGTAATTGCTCGAGATGGAACTTTCGTGCGGATCCAATCTCCCCTATTAAATTACGATACTTTAGGCGCTAATTAGCGCCGGTGTATTTATAGCTCGGCCGTTAGAAACCCGACTTCGTACGCGTCGATTCTACCACGATAAGCCGCACGGTGGATACACCGATAAGCGACGCTCGTTCTATAAATATCGTACAATGTAGGTGCAATAAGAGTGTCAGGTGTCACGTTTGCATTGGAGATAGCGACGAATGAGATTTCGAATAAGCCTCGCCGCCCACGAAATTTCGAATCCTAGGAAAAAGCAATCTGCTCGAGGCAGCTCGTTCAAACATCGTAAAATCAAATAAATACGTCGCGATTGCGCGTTTCTCCCATAAAAATCGTGAAATTCGTTTGTCGAACGAATAAAGAATAATTCGAAGAATAATTCTAACCTTTTGATTTCACGCGATGGAATTATTTAACCCTTTTAGTGCCGATATATCGTCGTTCGATGCACTTGTCAAAAGTGGCAACGATAGAAAAGCTCTATCTTGAAATAAATTTATAAAACGTTATGAAGGATCTAATTTCATTGGAAAAGAATTTAAAAAATTGTTCTTACGTTTAATTCTTTGTAATATTCTATGGTGGTTGGCGACGAGGCTTTGTATACGCTGGAACCATAAAGTATAATAGATTCTCGGTTATTCGTTTTCAGAACCGATATAGGTTATTTTATTAAAAATGATTGGAAATGAAATACATGAAATTGTGATCGAACGATTATTATTCTTATCTACAAATATTGTTTGTATAAGAGAAATTTGTTATTCGTATGATTTTAAATATTGAAATACAATTGTCATTACACTTTTTTCTTCCGTAATACGTTGCGTTTTAAATTATTTATATATCATTCTTCTGATTTTATGAGCTTTTCCCAAACTTCGATAAATAAATTTGTCAAAATCGTCCGGTTAACTTGTCATATGCGCTAAAAGGGTGTTAACCTTTTGGGGACGAGTGTCATAATATACGTAAGAGTTTTCTAATTTTTCAGAATGAAAGCTGCATGGAATATAGCGAAAAATAATTTTATCATTGCCACCAATGTCGTAGATATTTTTTAATTCCGAGAATTTCCCTGAATTTGTTATTTTTAATCGTTTAATATACATCGAATGTATCGTTAGCTTCTTTTCTCGTCTGCAAAGGGTTAAACCTAGTCTCTCGCGACGCCATTACGTCTTTCTCCTGCGTTTTCCCTCGCGGTATTTCCCTCCGATCGTTCAAGCCGGCTAATAACTTTATCTCTCGGACAATAAACGGCAACGATATAATTATCGGAACTAGTTAGCGATTCGCCAGTCGGACGTAAACCAATTACCAGCCGAAAGCTCTGGATGGCGGATGATTCATTCGCGGCGACGCCGGTCGTAAAATCGCGATGGAGATTTCAGCCTGCTCGGATCGGAGGAGGGAAGGAAAATGGCGGGGAAAAAGGCGAAGCGGAATCGCGATAGCAGGAAGGAAATCAGCGGTCGGCTAACTCGATGTAAAGTCGGAACGAGGAACACAGAGCTCGGCGCATTGTTCTATGATGTATCGGCACGTGTTGCAACTTTCTACTATAAAAGCAGCGTAACGCCGTCCGAGATGGAGCGATCGGGCGTCGTCTACGAAAATCTTTTCGATCCACGGCGCCGATAGTTCAACAGATCGGAAACTCGACACCGTTACGTTTTCTAACGCGTTAACGGGGCCCTCTGCGCCCCGTTTCCTCCGCCATTTTTCCCGGAATCCACCACCGACCAGCCCCGCACCCACCGAGATCACTTTCCGTTTCCATCCGACCATCGCGTGCCGATTTTTCCACCGTTCAAAACCGGCGCCGATTATCTCGATCCGTCGTTATCCCTTCCGCGGTTATCTATCCTCGAGATGCCGATTTTTCCGCGAATTTTTCCGAATCCGAGCTATCGATCGCGCCGATAAAAGCGGCAGGTTTACCGGTCCTTTCGAGACCGATCGCGATTTCCACCGCGATCGCGCGTTCCATGCAATTTACCCTGGATATTGGTCTACCCGCGGAGAGCTGCAACCGGGTTTCTTCGGCTTATGGCGTTTTATTGGCCGCGGTTATGAATAGCAACGTAGAAAGCAGAGAGCGGAGATAAAATTCGCGCAAGTGGAGCATCCTACGAATAATTCACCGATACGTCTCTTATATTTAGAAAATGTCTCGCGTAACGTTCGATTAGCCAAATAGAGGGTTTGGCCAAGTGTGTCCGCGAGCATGGGAGAGTCGCAAAGGTGGCAGTTTGCGACACAGATTCGAAGATAAACCGTTTTGTTACTTTCCTCTCCTTCCTTTTCCACCTTTTGGAGAAAGGAATTCGAGGCGTAATTGCGAGGACGTGTCTCCATACTCGAATCGAGCTTTTAGTCGATAGCGAAAGAACGCGAGCGCAGCTCTTTGCATAGAGAAACTTAGATTTCTAGGAATTCGAGTGTTTTCTGTTTGCATTTTCACTGTACTATTCCTCGAGAGACAGATGACGCTGTTTTCTACGATTCCGATTTTTTTTTTCACCGGTTTCCACTTTTGAAAGTGTCTGGATAGGCTGTAGTCTCGCAACGATGATTATGTGTTTAGATAGGACAGTTGTTGCAGGCTAAGTAGTAATTTTTGGGTTTCAAGGAGCTTTGCTGTCTTGTGTTTGCGTTTAACTCATTGACTGCCACGTAAATTTAAATCTTTTAATTTAAATTTTTGCCGCGGTTTTATTTTAAAGCAAACATGAAGTTATGATTCAATCGTGTAAGTTATAATTTTAATAGTTTTAATGATAATTTTAATAACAAAAATTGATAGTCAATATGTTTTCTGCATTATATACATTTTTCATTCATCCTTTCTAATAGTTACGAGTGATATCTCGTAGTTCGCAGTCAATGGGTTAAAAGGCATTCGGTTTTCTGGAAACGTTCAGTTCTGAACCAGAAGCTGTGTAGAACGCGTCGATTGTTGTGTTTTGACGGACACTTACATTTTTCGCATTTTTGTAGAAGAATATTCGATACAGACTCCCGTATCCGTGCAGCCATTATTCGAATACGTTTCCTTGTGATGTTTACATACACGATATAGTGTGTTTAGATGTACCGTGGTATTCCAAGTAAGTCTCTATTTTCTTTGCAAATTATTCAAAGTCGATTTCAAACGAAAAAATCACCACATCCTTGGATGTAGAATCGATTCCGATATCTCGATGATTAATTCGTATAAATTATAATTAACACACGCGAATTCGGTGAATATTCAAAGACGATTTTCTCGATTAGGAAGCTTCGAACGAAGAAATTTTATTCTTTACTTCCCATCTGTTTTTCACGCAGAATTACCCTATTTTCTGTTGCACCATCGTTATTAACACTAGGTTTATGGGACCCGTCAATTTGACGGGTGGGTTGCTCCAATTATAAGATATTAAGATTTAATTAACCTATATGAAATCTGTTAATATTGCGAGTGTTTTCGAATTAAACTCATCGTTTGTTTTATTAAAGAAAATACGTGGTTTCCGTTGCCGGTAAATTTATTGGATGTCCGTAAAAATAAGTATACAAAAACCGTCCGTAAATCTAGTGTTAAGATACTATGTATATTTTCACTGTAGTATTCCTCGACCAGCAGATGACACGCGTTTTCTAGAATTCCGATTTTCGTTCTCAGCTTTTGAAAGTCGTCGGGACAGTCACGTACGACAGCAAAGATTGGGATTTATCGAACGCTCTTATCGTACGTGTTCGCTTATCTGCATGGTATTATCCTAAATGTATCGTCGGGCATATACCTACGAGAATCGCGTACGCGATACGGAAAGTTAAAAGTCTAAAAATCGCCGGAATTATCTCCGCAACGAGATTCTATCTCGCCGGTCTTCTAGTTTCAACTGAAATCGTCGCGGTGTGCTTGGAATAATTACGAATCGTGAATTAGAGATCGCTGGTCTCCCTTTCTAGATCACGGGACACGGTCTACTTTCGATTTTTCAACAGACGTCGGAAAACCCCGTATCAAGGCTCGTTTTGATCGATATCGGTCGAGTTTCCCACGGCTGGTAGCCGGGAGGGTACTTTCTGACGCGAGAAATCGAAGATAACGCTGTTCAGCGTGTGAATCTAGGAATAAATCATAGCTTTGGAACGACGACGACAGGAATTTTTGACGATGCAAGACAAGTGACGAATTTTGGGTCACAAGGACCTTTGTTGTTAGACTGGAATCGATAGATCGTGTGTTAGGTTCGGGTTTGATATTAGAATCACCAAAAATTAGGGGATCGAAACGATTCGTTTTAGACTTTTTATCTTTGAAACTGATTAAAGTGTGTTGTAGAGTTGTTTTTGACACGATTAACACTAGAACTATCGATCCATAATGAGTATCTAAATATATTTTTCACGAATGAAGATAATTGTAGTGATACGAGGAAAATTAACAATTACGAACAATTGTGTTTCGATCTAAATCAAAGTAGGAAAAAATTTGGTTTGAGTTAGGTTTGGGTTAGATTATGTATTAAAGCGGTTTGTATGTTCTCAGAAATTGTAAAAATAAAATATCTGAAAAGAGTGATTTTCAACCCTTTGATAGTTCTAGTGTTAATATCTAAATATCTTTATCCCAATGGGATTGTGAATTGTTAGAATTAGAAAAAAAACATTGTTCAGGTGTAGTTATTGAATGTCTGTTTATGCTGTTGTAAAAATAGCAAAGGATTGAATATATATGTTGCTTAAAACGTGCAATAGAATATGATACATGACACGAATCCTGTTAATAAGTAAACTCGATATACGATTAATGGAATCCGTTGATATGGGACTAATTCCTTCGATCAGATAGACAAGGATAAAAATTCAAACGACATTTAATTAATGTCATACATGACTTTTAACTGGAAAAAGATAACAGGAACACAGTATGAACGAGGAGCTCGTCGAACACGCCGAGACAAGAACACAGATAGCGATTAGAAAAGGACTGAGGTGCTTCGTCTGGGGAAGTTAATAAATTGGGCGATTTCTACGATTAATTTGTGAACTTTTATAATTGCATCGGGAAGTTGGAGCTTTGGACAACATTTCTATGTAAATTTCGTACATATTTCGGTGCTAATTAGTTTATTATTAATAATTGTTTGAAGGCGCACGCAATTCGATAACAACGACCAGCGCGATTGTTCTATAAAATATTTAATTATGAACAAAATTAGAAGCAAAACGTGAATAAAAGTGATATGCGAATACGCGTAAGAATACTGTTTTTATAATGGGTGCATGTAATTGATAAATTAATTGCGTAAGAGACAGTAATTAATGATAAACTATCATCGGTATCTTCGGCAGTAGTTCGAACACTCAGTCCATTAATTATTAATAATTCATTAATTAGGGGAAGATTTACTTGCAAAATTGTATTAGAAAATTGCTAAAAGATGTGTCTTTACGATGCAAATATAAAAGTTTATAAATTAGTCCCAGAAATTGAGTAATTTGTTAATTTTTTAATGTTTATTGAAAATTAAGTGACAACGATCAGCGCCATCTCTGTTTTTGGACCTGAAGCTTGGGTTTGAAACCAAAATCATAGATGGCGCCACTGATGTTGTTTTAGAATTCGAGCTTCGAATTCCAAAAAAGAGATGGCGCCACTGATATTGTTTTAGAATTCGAGCTTCGAATTCCAAAAAAGAGATGGCGCCACTGATATTGTTTTAAAATTCGAGCTTCGAATTCCAAAAAAGAGATGGCGCCACAGTGACTGTTTTAGAATTCGAGCTTTGGGTATAAACACAGAGATGGCGCTGACAGTTGCCCCGTGAATTTTTATTGGTACTAATTTATGAAGGACGTATTTGTACCGCAAAGGCACATCTTATAGGAACTTTCTGATATAATTTTGGAAGTAAATTTTTTCCTAATTAATGAATTATTAATAAATATTGGACGGTGTGATTAAACTGTTCGTTGTTATAGAATTGCGCTCGCGTTCAAATAATTATTAACAATAAACTAATTAACATCGAATTATGTATGAAAATTACCTAGGAATATTGTGTCCATAGTTCCAGCTTTCCGATGCAATTATAAAAGTTCACAAATTAATCGTAGAAATTGCGCGATTTGTTAATTTTCGAATACGTAATATGCCATCATTGGCAGAATTGCAGGAAATGACGTCATTTCTTAGTATAATTATAAATTAGTTATTAGCTAGTCATTAATTAGATGTAAGTTAATTATAGTTTATATATAAGTTAGTAATAAGTTAGTAATAAGCAAGCGATACTTTTGAGACTAATATCTCTGGCAGTAATATGTAAATTGTGAGGAGTTAAGGTAAGTAAATAAGGTAAGTTTGGTAAGTATGTGTAAAAAAAGGTAAAAACAGATAAAAAAAATGAGTAGCAGAAGCATGGTAAGTATCGGTAAAGGAAGGTAAGTAAGGTAAGTATCGATAAAGTAAGAATAAAAGGCAAAATTGGCCGAAAAATATGCGGCCAGGTTGCGAGACTATAGCCCGAGAATTCTTGGAAATGACATCGTTTCTCGGAAACGAGGAGAATTCCTGGAAATGACGTCATTTCTGGGAATCGGTCGGCGAGCGACCTCCTGTCATGTTATGTTATCCTGATACAAAATCGCAAAATCGGCCAAAAATTTCACGGCTGGTCGTAAAAGTATCGATCACGAGGCCGGGAAAGTTTTGTCCTCGCTCGCGGCAAAAGTATTGTCCACGGTGTACCTCCTGTCATGTTATGTATTCCTGATACAAAGTCGCGAAATTGGCCAAAAATTTCTCGGCAGGGAATTTTCGGCCGATTTTAGGACTTTGTAACAGGAACATAGAACATGCGAGGAGGTATCTCGTCGACCGATTCCGAGAAATGACGTCACATCCAAGAATTCTCCTCAGTTCCAAAAAATTACGTAATTTCCCAGAATTCTCGAAGACAATGCTTTTGCAGTCTCGTTGTACATTTTTCGGCCGATTTCACGATTTTGTATCGGGATAACATAACATGATAGGAGGTATTCGTTGGACAATACTTTTGCTATCTCGGCGAGAAATTTTAGGCCGATTTCGCGACTTTGTATTAGGATAACATAACATGATAGGAGGTCGACAGTTCCGAGAAATGACGTCATTTCCAAGAATTCACAGGGACAATACTTGTGCGGTTTCGCCGTAAAATTTTCAGCCGATTTCACGATTTTGTATCAGGAACATAGAACACGATAGGAGGTCGATTAGCGACATAATTCCAAGAAATGACGTCATTTCCAAGAATTTCTTTCCACATTACTTTTGCAACGTTTTACTTACCTTTCTTCCTTTCTTCTCATACTTACCTTTTACTTACTTTTCTTCCTTTCTTCTCATACTTACCTTTTACTTACCTTTCTTCCTTTCTTCTCATACTTACCTTACTTACCTTCTCTTCCTTTCTTATCTTCCTTCTTCTTAATTTGCATATAACTTTGATAGATATTGCCTACTCTTTACTTTCAAAGTTCCAAGGGAACATCGAAAATTTACAAGAGACAGGAAATATCCTAAACTTTGCGCGTAGCTCTTAGCTCGGTCCAAAGATAATTTCCTTTGGCATTTTTCTTTGGAGAAATCTCTGGAAAATCATACCAATTACCAGGTCTCACCACGTGGAGGTGGCTACGCATCGAGACCCATTAAAGTCAATCTATCTACACTTTATTATATTTCCTGTCTTAGCAAGTTTCGATTCGATATACTAAGACTTGACTGTCGCAACGCTATGCTATTTTATTTCAACAGACTGTAATATTTACGAGTTCCCATAAAAGTAGAGAATTAAATACGAAAGACGCAGGCAAGTGAAATATCTCGACGCGCCCGAACGAGTTCGCGACTATTCGAAAGCCTACGACTAGCCTACGCGATTTACTCCCGTGTACAAAACAATTTCATATGTCAGCACCCTCCCAGCTACCCCTCTCTTACTTAATCGCGAACTAAAATGTTCGATAAACCAATAAAACACTCAAAATCAACCCGAAGTTCCTTAGAGAGGCCCTTTGTAGAAGTGTCACGCAGAAACCTGAAATAAAACGGATTAATAAAAGGGAACAAAATAAAAACAGAATAAAGGCTTAACAAAATGGAACGAACAACCTATCACACGTTCGAGTGTATACGAAATATTCGAATTTTCAAATAAAGATGAATAGGAACAAAAAAATAAAAGCTGAAGAGAGAAGAAATAATTAAGACTTGGAAGAAAAAAATAATTAACTCCTGAAAACAAAAGGAAAATTATTAGTAAATTATTTAATAGGATAGAGTGGCTAGCTCTAATCTTAACTTTTATCAGAGAACCCTAGAAATTTTGATGCGTCGCTTTCAAAGTCAAATCGGCTAATAATTCGCACAGTAACGTCTCCCTTTTTATATAACCCCCGATCAATCCGAGTATCCACAGAAATTTCCGAACTTTACCAACTCCATTAATTATTTATCTACCTTCGTAGCGAATAATTTATTACTTTTTTCACTTTTATCATAAATTTACTTCGCGAACAATTTATTACTAACGATAAATATGATAATTCACAAACTTTATTCACCGTTTTAGAATATAAACTTTCGCGATGTGTTTATACCATGTATTTCTCTGCTTTAAGCAATATATTATCTACAATTTTAATTTATCACTAATATTAACATCGATAATTTCTACATTTCTTATAAACCATAACTGCATTCTATTCCGCAGTATATATACGCGAAATTATTTTTATTTCTCTCTTCGAAACACTTCGAAACGCTACTAAAACGCGTGGAAACGCTTCGGAACGCTTCAAATTTCCTCTCGCGCTCTCGCTGTCCGATCGCTGGAATACTTTAACCGCGATACACCAATTACGCCGTATCTGCAGGCCGATCTTCGATATCGGATAAGCCCGGAGTACCTTCCGCGGCCATTGTTCCATCGCGGATGAGACGTGGCCGGTGCGAAAAACGCGTGGAAGGGAAGGAGCGAGGACGATGGATAAAGTGGAACAATCGCGCGTAATCGTACGCAATCTATAGGAGAAAGTGGGCTAATGCGAGCCGCGGATAGAGCCGGGACGCACGACGTCTTTGTTCGCCGATGATTTCAGCTACCCGGCTTCGCGGACGCGCGCGCTGCGGATACAATAGACCAGGAGATACGGTAGAGCTCCATTTACCCGAACCCGTCCCCGAACAAATGGTTCATATAATACGGGTTCACCGATTCTCTCCGCTACCTAGACCGCCATTCATCCGAACTCTATTTACTGGAACGAAATTTCAGTTCGAGATGACCGATTAACCGAACCCCTCAGCTCGCTGTCTCCAACTTCTCACGTCCAGATCGCAATTATCAGTTCTAAATCTCTCGTATAGATGAAGTTCTCCGTTACGTTTCCTTTTTGAATTCTGTGTCTACGATTTTTGACGGAAAAGGGATAAAACGACGGAACAATGGGCGAAGGATGCAGCGAAGTCGAAGATTTGGTTCGCGTTCGCGCAGGGACTATTCTTTCGTCCAGATCGCGGTTATTCGTTTCGAACCATCTAAATAAATCTCTCGCGTGGACGAAGTTCTCCGTTTCGTTTCCATTTCGAATTCCGTGCCTAGGATTTTCCGCGGAAACGCGATAAAAGGACGGAACAATGGCCGTAGGGATGCAGCGACCTCGAAGACTTGGTTCGCGTTCGCACGAGATCGGTTCTTCTCGTCCAGATCGTGGTTATCCGTTCCAAATCATCGAAATGAAACTCTCGCGTGGACGAAGTTCTCCGTTTCGTTTCCATTTCGAATTCCGTGTCTATAATTCTTCGCGGAAACTCGATAAAAGGACGGAACAATGGCCGGAGGAAGCAACGACGTCGAAGACTTGGTTCGCGTTCGCGCGAGGACGTTGAAACGAGCGGATTGTCGAGACGACCGGTTGGATCGAGGTATATCGGAAGAGAGATGGTTCGGTAGATGGGAGTTTTTTGAAGCGTCTTGCTCGTTACGAGGCTGCTCGATGAGCAAGTGTCAGGATAACTGGAGATGCCGTGGTCCGTGTTGCCGCGATGGGTTGCGTAAACTTTCAGCGAGCATTCGTGCTAGATGGGAAAGCCGGATAGCTTTGTCAGGCCTGCTGATGCGTTTTTTTTGCCGTCCAAGCGAGTGCGAGACTTCGATCGGTCGTTAAGTTCGATGGTTATTAGGCTCGCCGAGGTAAAGTAGTTTCGTGCTAGGAATTAACAAGCGCCCGCTTTTACGCGATATTTTATAACGTTCAATCGGCTCGGTACGATCCGCTGGATCCTTTACGAATCCTCGCCACTATTCAGAATGTGAAAGTAACGATACCCTTGTCTAAATATACTCCGCCGATTTTGTTACGGTTTTAATACGCGGCGATAACGCGCCGGAGATTATTTAAGAGCCGGCATACGCATTCCACTTTCTACGATTTACTTTTTCCGCGGGAATGCTAATGGCGGAATTACCGAGTCGCCGTTCTTCGGCAACGTCTCCATTCCACGTTCCACCGGCCTCGCAAATTACCATTCGTTGTTGTTACACGCCTCTGCGTCCTTAACTTTTCGAGCTGAAAAGCCTGGTTGAACCTCGGCGAAACGACGCAGCGGTAGAAATGTGTATCACAGCGAGGCTGCGTGCGATCGGAATGGAAATTAGGAACCGTCTACACGCGGAAAGGTATAAATCCAGTTTCGGCTTCTCGCGACAACTGCGTTACGTCCACGACTTCCTTCGAGCAACCCTCTGGCGACACCCTCGCCTCGTTCTAACCGGATTTCACCTCGCTATCTCGTGCCAGCCAGTTTCTCGTAAATCGCGTAATCCAATACGGGGATGTGTACTCGTTGCACGTATACGCCTCGGTTTTCTCCGAGTCGAGGAAACGTAGGAGGATTTTCGCGAGAGAACTGGCCGCTCGCCCGAGTGTCACTGGTCGAGGCGTAACGAGCTCGGCGTCGAGATGCTTGACTTGCTTCGCGGAAGCAATAAACGCTTTTAACTGGTTTCTTTTGTACGCGTGTGCTTAACCTTTGCACCGAACCGTGCACAGTGTCCGCGTCTCGCGGTGCCCTGAACCGTGATTTATTTTCAGCCGCAGAGCAAAGGAGAAAAAAGAGAGATATCCGGCGCGATAGCCACGCGATCTGTTCCGAAAGCGAGCGAAAGAAAGAAATATATATATATACACATATTAAAAGAAAGAAAAAGAGAAAGGAACGGAAATTATCCGACGACCTGGATCGGCCGAAGCGAATTTCGTATTTGCGTACGGCTCGTTGCCGCAAAGATGGCCGCCGGATCGAGCGGCTATAGGACGCGAAATGGCGAGAACTCGGCCTCGACGCGACAGCCGCGAAAACCCTACGGTGCCCCGTAAAAATGGCGGCGCGAGCTAACGGTATATCGGCTAATTCGATGGAAAACACCGGTTGATTATGCGCGAACGATGATTACGCGGGGAATAGGAAAGCGGAGTGGAGGCAAAAAGGAAACGGAGATCTCGCTGTGTTGCTCTTATCGCTAATTTCAATCCCGCCGTGGGCAGGAAAATCGTAATGCTACTTTATGCTTCCCTCGTACTGGGAATCATGCTCGAGCGATGCTCGAGCGCGCAGGAAACCCGCTGCGATGTGTTCCCGCGAGCAGCATCGTATCGCTTTCCTTCTCGTGCGCCGCCTATTCGGCCCCGATTCGTTTTTCTTTCGTTGCGAGCCTCCAATTGATGAATTTCACCTGGCGTTCGTAGAAAGGAGGAAACCGAAGACAGGACTGAAAAGCGAGAAAGTGTGGCTGTCTGCAGTGGGCCGCGACGAGCCTCGTATCACTCCAGTCTCGGATATCGCAAGTGCTAGATTCGCCTATACCCGTTACGAAATCCCTGGCCAGCCAAGGATATCCTCCATACTCCATGCAGACGCGATTCAACTTCCACCAAGAAGTCCAGACAAACATCCGGTGTCCACGAATCTCGCGATCCTGGAATACCGATCTCTCTGCGACATCGCAAGATTCGTCACGACGCTGGAAACCACGAGGTGTTAGTTTGAACGCCTAGAAGATCGACTCACTGGGTCACGGAATCGTGGAAGTCACTGGGAAGACCGGTGCTAGGGTCCACCGAGGCTCATCCAGCCATGGAAACCTTCACGGTTCACGGCCCGCTCGTTCGGATTCTCTCGAGAGAGCTTCCAGAGGGTTGTCTCGGAGCTTTGGAATTCGAAGCTGATGGAAGCCGCGGGAGACTGGCACAGGGTCGCGAGACCTCGAGGTCGTGGAACCAGCCTCGGGCCACCCCGAGGATGGGGAACCTCGATCTCCGGGACCCCGAGGTCATGGAACGTGCCTCGACGTTTTCCCCGGGCTCTCGCGATGGTGCAAGCCGTTGGATTCCGATGGTGCAAGGCGGATCCCATGATCCAGAGGTCAGGCATTTGTGCAGGCACCGCGACCCCGGTGTGGTCCCGCGGCTGGTGTCACGATTTCAGGGTGGTCCGCGACGCGCACGACCCTGTCTCGTGATCCTCGGCTTCGGCCCGAGAATCTCGGACCCCTTAGACACCGTTGGTCAGGTGTTTCGAGGTTCTCCGTCGTTGTCGTCGTCGTCGGCGATTTCACTGGAATTTCTTTGGAATTTCTTCCACGAATCTTCTTTTCCGCCTTCCTCTGGTGTCGGAGAATTCGCAAAGAGGCAGCCTAGCGATCGCGGTGGGTCGTGTGACGTGTTCGACGATTCTGGGGCGCCGAAATAATTATCCCGGGCCTTTAATTTCCTTCGTTTTTTTCCCCCGGCGATTTATACGTCCCGAACTTTAATGTACTCTTTAATAGTGTTATTATGCGCCGCGTGCTTGTAGGTGCATAACTTAATCTACCATTGGCCGGCGCGAAACAAGGCTTTTGGATGATCGCCTTCGATAACGGTACCCGGTCGAAACGTAATTTAAAGGCCATAAATCGATCTCCGTGTCGGCTTCCGGGTACTTTCGAATATTCGTACACTTAATAACCATACATTCGGCTGTATACTTTACACGCTTTCGAAACCCGCGGATGATACTAATTTGGCACTTTACGTTATCTGATTTATATACTCATCTGTCATTCCTGCTCGAAATACACCGTCCAACGACGGTATTTAAATCATCGCGGCTTTACGACCGCATAAAAGGATCCTTCGTTTAAACGGTACACGACTCTCGTTACGCGTTGAAAAGATAAGTCTGGAAAAAATCAATCTAGGATATAAGCTGACGATACAAACTTATAAATTTCCAACATCTGAATGCCGCGAAGGATTCGTTACAATTGGGTATTTAGGCGATCTTCAGGCGGACCAATCAGCTATAGGTTTATATCATCTGAATTCGTGTAAACATTAGATTAGAATTGGATATTTAGGCGGCTGCGTCACCGTACCAGTCTACTTTCTCTCGCGAGTCGCTCAGAAGAGGAAGGAATACCTAAAAGAGAACGTATAGATAGTAATTAATTGGCAATTATAAATCCGTAATCCCAATATTACGTTACGATAATGAACCGTATCGCCATGGTGTTCTCGGTCTCTTGCTCGAGGTTCGTGTGTATTCCATTCATGCGAAATCTGTGCCACCGTGCCAGTCGAATCCCTCGTTTTCCGCGCGATAAAATCTACCGAACGTCCGTGCACCTGCTAACACCGCAACCAATCTCTCTTAATTTCAGGTACTCCAACGAGATATAGAGGCGCACGGTCGAATCGTCAGTTCGGTCGTGAAATTGGGCGACAAGGTGTTTACTCAGCAGCAGGAGCAACAGCAGCAGCAACAGGAAGGACAGGAGGAGGAGAAAAGGCAACAGGAGCAGCAGGAACAACGGGAACCGCCACAGGCTTTGCGAATAGCCAGGTCCCTCGAGCGTCGATGGCATTTGCTCTTTCTACGAGCTTTGGAATGGCAGTGTCACATCGAAACTCTCGTGTCTCGCATAAGCAGCAAGGTAAGCACGCAAATCTTCTCTCTCATTCGACCTCGGTAATTTGAATTTCTGATTTTTCAATCTCTCTCTCTTTTTTTCTCTCTTTCTCTCGACCGTGCAATTTACTCGAATCTTCTTTTCGGTAATTTCCGAGCTCCCGTACGTCACGGTGTGCTCGCAGGAACGTTTAAGTCACGAGTGCTGTAATACTCGAACCGTAACGAGCACTCGAACGGTCGCTGTTACACGCTCGAAGCTTAATTCGCCGGATCGCGGGTAGCCGAAGCAGACTCGGGTTTCGCGTTTGCGGTCTCTCGCGATTACTCGCGATTTTTACCAACCAGCCGGTTACAAAACTGTATTTTTAACCGAGCATCGACGAGATGTTTGTGATTCACGGGAACGGTGCGCCCTCCGGCCGATCGCGAAAAATATTTGCCGATGATCCCATCACCCAGGTCGAACCGTGTTCAAATATTATTCCACCGGTTCGTCCCGTGGTTTTACGCTTGCATGAATATGCGCGTGGAAGGGAAATAAAACGCGGCGAGTAATAAATATTCAATTCGCTTGGAACCGGGATCGAGATTTACCGACACCGCGTACGCGGTTTTCATTCAAATCGTTGTTTAGCGTAATTGCACGAAAGGAAGGTTTGCTCTTTCACGAGAGAAGCGAACGAATAATTCAGGATATTGCGCGATTAGAATTTCAAAAACGAGGATACAAAGAGGAGAGTGAGCCTGAAATCGGCGACCACGCGTTAATTGCGACCAAACGCATAAATTTTCACGCTTCTCCGGAGTTAATCGCGCGGTTCGTTGCCGATTTGTTGCCGCGTTTCGTTCGCGGTCGTTTGATAATTGACTAATTAACGGTAACGAGACGTTTTTCCTTCTAGTACGATCTTTTCACACCTGCGAGAAATCCGCGATCGTTTTGGTTAAACGTCGTCTTGATCAACCTATCCACGCCTTGCCACTTAACGCAATGCCGCTACCACGCGTACGTTCACACGCGTTCTAGGTAATTTAACCATTGACAGGGATTTATGGGTCAAGAGAGAGATAACTTCACCGTGCAAACGCGATTACCGAATGTCGAATTTATTAACTTGCCGCCTTTAATTCAGACGTTTCGACGTTAAAATACAGCGATCGCTGAAACTTTTCGACCTGTGCTTTTATTAGATCTCGGATTTAATAACGTTGTTACAGCGCGGTAGGTCCTCGTGTTTGAAAAGACGCGATTACCAAATACCGATTTTCTCCTGTAATTTACGACACACCTTTGCACGTCGAAATGCAACGATTACATAAATTTTCTAATCCGTATTCTTGCTAGATTTCCCGTAAAAATCCTTCTTCCGAGAAGTCCATTGAGATTTTAAATATCGCGTGTATACTAAATTTTCGCTTTCACTTTGTAACAGGCGTGTTTGCACGTCGAAGACATATCTTGATTGGGTCTGTCAATTCCTCTGTTTTAATTCGGACGTTCGAATTGCCGAAATTTTCAACTGGTACGAATATTTTCGAAGAGATATCTCAACGACGACGCAGGATATAGTTGAGCTCTGAAGATTTAGCGATCGTGAAATCAGAAGCAACGATCGCTGGTTCGTTTAATCGAATTACGCGGACGCTAATTGCCTTTTCCACTGACGCAACGCTATCTCCGCGAGCTATAAACGTCGGAAGGAGTATTTTCACTGGCTTTGCACACCCGGTTCCATATTTTACAAACACGCGCGCGATAATCGTAAAATGGACGATGACACTGGACCACCTGTGCGTCCTATGGCGAGGACTTCTCGCAGAGATTTCTCTGTCGCGTTAGCTACACCTCTGGAAGATAGCGCGAGACTCGCGTCAGCCATTGAATACGCGCTATTAAAAAGATTCCGCAACGTTCGGCTCGTTGTCGTCCTCGTTCGTCCTCTCGAAACTGCGTGAAAGTTCGAGATTTATCAATTCCACGCCACTCGTCCCAATTTTTATTCTCCTCTCTTCTCCTTCCTCTTTAACGTCGCCCTCGAATTTACACGGCAAACTCGAATTATCCCATGAATCCGCGAGGACCGCGCAAGAAGTTTCGTGTTTATTTTCCCGATTATCGCGCGTGGTCTGAGATCTTCGACCGGTTTCTTAGATCGACTCGCGAGTTAACGAGATGATTGGCTCTCGCGGCGGTTCCGTAATTTTAACGCAACGAGGAAGTCTGTTGGCCTCTGTGTAGGTGGCTCGCAAGCGAATACGATAATGCCTCGGTGTTCGCGTTGCGCAGTTTTAGCAGTGGGTGTTCGCGAACGAGACGAGATTTGCCAGGCTCCGCGTCTTGTTCGCTATGATTAACAGGCGTCGGGAAATTACCCGTTTTTGCCTTCCTCTCGCCGTTTTTCCCTCGCGAGTACACGGTACGTCGCTTCGCCGATATTCCACTTCCGAGCGTTATTTTTCTCCGATCGCGTCGAAATTCCTCTTCCGTGGAAAACTCGACAGCGATTAGCCAGGCGTGCAAATCTCGTTCGCGTCGTCCCGAAATTCTACCAATGACTTCGCGACATAAAAGCGTATCGTCAAGTCGCGAAATAGAAATTCGCGTAGCGGATTAGCACGACGCAGCTTCGTAAATTGCTGTATCATAAGCGTCGGAGCGGAAATAACGGCGTTAAATTTATCGACACTTAGGATCGTCCGCGGTAATTGTTTCAAACGCACTCGACTTTCGATTTCAACTGAGATCGTTAGTAGTTACCACCAATTTACCTTAAATTGCGTTCGAGGTCTCGGGTACCTGAAAGGACTCGGATTTTCCGAATCATCGTTTAATGGTACCTAAAGAATCAGTTTTGAATCGATATCGTACTGCACCGATTGGAACTCGACTATCTTATCTCTTACCCGATATCTCGAGTCGGCATTTCAAAGAACAATGCACGGTTTGTCGATGAACCCGGAAGTTTTCGAATCGGTTGTGCATTGCTCTGAGGACAGTTGGCTCGTTGCATATCGTAAGAAACGTACAATTTCGAGGATTCTTGTCACGAGGAAGGAAGTCGGTGTCGATGACCAGCTTATTTAGGTCCCGGTGGAAATGGGTCTGTTGTCGTGCAAGTATCGTTTATTTAGTTTCAGGCCGGCACACGTTCGGAGAAATGCTCCTCGAACGTGCGTGATAGTAGTCCTCGGTGTCGGCGACCTTTTGGTTTAGGTGATAGACTCATCGGCAAAAAGAGACTCTCATACAGACCCCCGGGATACCTTTCACGTTTATGTTCCCTCGTACTCGTTTATTATATTTAAAGGCGGTTGAAATTTACTCGGATCGCAACGCGCGTCAGCTATCCATCCTTGACACCCTTTGCTATATCAGCTGTCGCTGGCCGATATCTCGGGAACCGATAAATATACCGAGGCGAAATTACAGGTTTGAATTCTCTCATGATTCTTCCTTTGACATGGGGAATCGTCGAAGAATTAGATAACGCGATATCTCCCGCAAATAAGCGTTATAATTGGCTCTAGGCCGACGAGTGGACGCCGACAAGTGTATCCTCTGCGTAGCCTCATCTCGGTCTAACTCTTATCTCGACACCCGAGTCTGTTCTCTAAACATCCGCATCCGCCCGTGGTCCTGAAATCTCGCCGATCTCTTCCTAGAAATCGGACGCGCAGGCTATCTGCCGCGAAATGGCGCAGGGATCGAGGAAACTCGTCCGCAGGGTGGTCCGTTATCGCGTTATTCACGGTTATTTATTCAAATATTCTTCGTAATGGTCGGCAATCCGATACTTCCGGCAATCCGTGACCTCGTTAGAAGTTGAGGGATGTCTCGCGGATTTATCTTGGAACAGGGAAGATTAATTTCGCGAGTCCGAGGACGGAAATGCCGTCACGCTTCGCGAAGTCTCTTCGGGACGATTGTCGACGAGGTCGGATGGCGACGAAAGTTCGGTTCCGGGGAAAAATCAATTTTTCCGGTTAAATCTCGAAGACGGGACAGACGGCGAGGAAGTGGAAGGAGGAGTGGACCGGTATATCGCGGC
>NIJG01000098.1:1124657-1175919 GCA_002201625.1 Euglossa dilemma | reverse complement strand
ATCCAAATTTTCACTACAATGAAGTATGAAAATTTTTATAACAAATTTTTTTTAATAAATTAATTAAAAAAACTTTTAATTTATATAGAGCAGGTAGTAATGGATATGTAGTAACGAATACTTACCTATTACTATTAAGCGTAATTTCCCCGGACGTTGGGATTTGTTGCGCCTGACTTTGTGTTTGTTGTTGCTGCCTTGCGAGACTCGCCAATTTGCTCTGTGCGATCAAGCCAGGTAGCAGATTGGACGGCGGATGTTTTTGTGGCAGAACTATCGTCGATTGATTATTCACGACATGAGTGCTATTTGAAAGATTATTAGAGTTATTTATATGAGGCAATGGTCCATTCTGATGTCCGTTGCCAAAGTTTGTAATTGTTCCACTAGTTGTGGTACTTGCACTAAACACTCTAACTCCAGCACTACCACTGCCACAGCTGCCGCCATTCCTATTATTTGTTGGACTAGTCAAGGACTTAGACAGAATGGAAACAGAACTGCTGTTGTTTGGTAATTGTCTGTGTTGTTGCTGTTTAGATTGATTTGACTGAGTCTCGCTAGTAGCACTTGCGCATTGGGTAGATACTACACTCGACGTTGTTGGTTGATTGGTTGTACACGAGAAAGACGACGGGACTGTAGAACTTGTAGAAGTATTTACAACACTAAAACCACTACCACTGCACTGAGGCCGACTTTGCTGTGTTGCAGGCTGTGCAAAAAGACTACTAGGCAGCGGAGTCACAACAAAATGTGATCCACCCAGTTCGTCTGTCCGCGTATCGCTAGAGTTATTGTCCGCTAATCCACTAACGCACGCACTACCGGTGATATTTGCTACGGCAAGGTCGAAGTCCGACAAAGCATCCACTGAGAAATAATCAGCGATATTGAATTCTGATGTAAAAGGTGGTTCATCTCCCGCACGCTCAGGTTCTATTTCCACACAAATAGATGTTGCTTCAGGTGGGAACGGGTATGGAAGAGGTTTCGATTGAATTAATGTTGGCTCTAAATCTGAGTCCGTATCACTACTTTCTTCGCTTGGACTATGCACTGACACAGGTGGAGTCTTTGGTCGGAAATGTAAGCTATTAAGATAAATTGATACATTAATCTTTTTCCTCCAAAATTATATATATATAAACATATATACATATATTATACAACATACCACTCTTTTTTGATTGGAGTTGTTGATGTGGCAGTTGCATCAGATTCCGCTGGTTCCCGTTTTGGTTGATGTATCGTGAAGTCTAAAGAAGACCACATATCATCCATATCGGTCGAACAACGATCCAATATAACCCTGAAAGTGTAGGATATTAAATAATATTATTAGAAAACATTATTTTTCTTTAGTTATTTTGTATATCTGAATGTAATACCTGCCACCCCGACCAATTCGCCGTCGGGCAAAACCAATACATCTTGACACTGGTTTGCTGATGCTGGTCAGTGCAAACCTGTACTTCTTATCAGCCAAGCCCCCTTCGCTTTTATCACACCAAGGCCAATTTCCAAATCCACCTGATACAGGCTGCAAAGAGAAAAGCTCTATATCTACAATCCTGAAAAAAAGAACTTTAAGACTATTTCCACACTTTTAAAATAATTCATGACAATTTTCATTGACACCCATGATATATTAAATAACTCGCGTAAAATTAAGAAAGAATCCTGTATTCTGTATATAGAAATCTGTACAATATTTGATTTATTTCTGTTTATAAACATTGTACGTAAAAAAAGATAAATTCGAGAAAACTTAACAGCACTCACTGGTAAATAAGTGCTATTTCTATTTCGTCGGAAAGCGAATTGACCCTCATCAGCAGTGTCTTCGTCATCACGATCCGAGGGAACTGAGGGCTGAGAATGTGAATGAGATGGAAGCGGACTATCTTCATCTGAGCTTATTAGCGGGTCCAGCCCGCCTCCAAGAACACCAGGTCGACTTCCTCGACCACCTCCACTACCTGCTCCACCTCGTATTCCATTATCTTCCAAACTTCCTCCCCTACTATCAGTTTTATGTTTTCGTTTTTTATATTGTCTTTTTTCTTTCCTGGGTACTACTTCATCCTGAAATAAACAATACCGAATATTCATATCATCGTTATTCTTTTTTATAATATAAAAGTAAACATTCTTTTTTTTATATGAAAGTGGCATAAAAGCTTTTAAAGTACTCACTTTACTACAGACTTTATTTGCCCAATTTTGATGAACACCAAACTGATTTGTAAAGAGTGGAGCAAAAGCTGGTCTCGGAGTCTTCAATGCCGATACTTCCGCCAATATTTGCCCGTTAAAGTCTTGTGCTTGGTATCTACAAATAATATTTCAATTGCACAAAATTCAAAATTTATTTTCATAAAAAGAAAAAAGCAATAAGTTTGGGAGATTATTTGCATACCTTTTTTCATATACTTCAATTGTAAGATGTAAGTGTTCTCGCTTGGTCTTTTCTCTTCTTTTAACCATTTCAAGGAGAGTAACTGCTCTACTAAGATCCCTACGGAGCTTCAGCATTTTTTCGTAACTAGTTTCATCGTTTTTACGATTTTTGCGAGTTTGCATTTTTTCCGTTCTACGTCTAAACGCTAAATAAGGATTATTGGCAGCTGAACCAAACCGATGTTCCGTTTTTACTGTTAATAGAAGAGGATGTTGCTAAAACAAACAAAAAAATATGATTGCGTTAATAAAATATGATCACTAATTATTAATTATTACAAAACGAATTTGCAATATTTAAAAGCTTACTGTTTTAAGACGTTTATTCAACCAGTAATCAAACACAGCAATAATTAGATCATCATCCTCTTTTAGAAGCGCCTTAGCTTCATTAAGAGTGACTACAGTTTGTCCTGAACTTTTCTCCAGACGATCCATCATTTCTTCAAACTGGAGAGGAGTTAAGTCCATTTTACGGCTTTGTACTGCAACCCATTTTTCATCTTCTGAATCCATATCATAATCCGGAATATCTTGTTCCATTGCAAAAGCTTTAGAAAACATGTATACAATTATTAANATATTACTCTGATAATATTAAAATTTGTTTATTAGAATTTCTTACGTTGCATGTGTATAAGTTGACGAGGTAGCTTATAATCAGCTGGATATATCTTGTCGTAAACTTCCACATCAGTTAAATCAGTTACTTCAGGAGTAGGAATGATTAGACCCGTGCATATCGCTCTTTGCAAGTGATGTTCCTACGTAATTAATTAATATAGTAAATAATATAAAAGTTGCTAAAATATTAAATACTTATATTTTTTCATCTGCTACTATTAGTTAAAAACTATGAAAATTGTATTACAACATTTTAACAAGTATACAGAATTATCTATATTCCAATAATATAACATTATATATAATTATAATAAACTATTAAATCCTTATTGTTTATATATTTAAAAATAGGAGCAAACAATCATTATATAAAAATTATTCTATGGAAGATAATATACAATAAACAAAGAAACAACAATTGTAAAGCTTAAAAACAAAAAATTCTTATACGCTGAATAGTAACGTTGGAGCATCTATTTTGATTCAATCATTACTTCAATATGCAAAGCTGACAGTTGTCAATAATAATACAATATGATATATAAAAGTTTGAAGAACAACAATAATATATAAAACATCATTATCAATTACGTTTAACAATAAAAATAAAGAATTTTTACACATAATAATGGTATGAAAGGTGCCATCTGCCGGTTGTTTACGAAGATGCGCCTGAAAGTAAGATGGCGGACAGGGAAAACATGCTGGAAGAAGGCTGAACGTTCGACTTACACATTCCTCCTCCTTTTCCATGCCGCTGGGCATTTGGGGCACAGCACGATTAATGGCCGAGTAATCTGGCAGATCCGGTAGTTCCTCGGCCATATAAATCGGCATGGGCTTGGAAGCGTCCAGGGCACGGGCCCTGAACGACAGCTTGCTCATCCTGAGGCGGCTGGCTCGCGTGTTGACAACCGAGTTGGCTGGTGTCGAACCGTGAGGCCAGTCGGGTCGGCTCGGGCCTCGGACTTGGGGAACGTGAACCTGACTGGGCCTGGTTGGGGGCCCTGCGGCCGTAATACCCGGCACAGAGAGCGCTCAGGGCCTCATCGTTCTCCGGCCATCGCGCTGGAACACGGTCACTCAGTCACCAAACGAGATATATCACTTCGAAAACATGTTTGCGTGACACGGTCCCTGCTCAAAGCCATCATGGCCGACGCACAGCCATTTAACACGTTCAGCTCGAGCAGTTCCGCGATGCGACGTGCGCCGCGCGGGAATCGGCTTGCTACCGCCACCGGTCGACTCACGAGCGTCTATTGGACGCTTCTCATTTACCTTCGATATAAGCCTCGTTCACACTACCTATAGAGTTTATTATCAAATTTTTAAGTTAGTAAAATGAAACTTGTTAAAAAAGTATTTATCAGTATATAATGACATTAAAATTAAATATTCTACCAAACTTTGATAATTTTTAAAAAAGCATATTATGCTCATATGGTAACATTGGTATTTAAATTTTTGGGACTTTTTAATCTGTTTCATGTATATTTCATACCTGTAAATAAGAAATTTTTTAACAGAACGGTATTACTGAAAACTGAAAATGAATAAATGTACAGTATAGGTTTTAAATTAATAGTATATATTTGAAAATCGTTTGGAATCTTTTTACTATGTTATGAAAATACGAATTTAGGAAAAGTAATAATTACGATTGACATATATGTTCATTACATTATCTAGTGGTTAGTAGTATGGAGGAATTAATGTTGAGTGAACTAAATTACAACTATCTATTATAGCATACACATATATTTATATTTTGATTTTAAGTGTCTCTAATTTGCGCACGCGTCGTATGTGTAAGGATACTTCAAATTTTCAATTTTTTACAATGTATAACAATTAATGGAAATAGTTTAATTTTATGAGAAAATACTATTTATTCGTTTCCCTTACAGATATGATGTTAAAGATAAACAAATGTATTTTATTTTATTTGAATATTTTTTTAACGCAGTTTGACATTTAGTAATAGAAAGACATCGTAATTAATACGATTTTTTAAACAGCATATGTTAAAATATAAAAAAATTCGATTCATTTAAGCAATAATATTATTATTACATTACGAAAACTAATAGAAAATAATGTCGAAATTGTAAATAAAGAAGTACATGTATTGATACCTACGTTTGAACGAAAACTTAGGTTAGATACTTTGATGTAACATGTGGGAAGCAACAGATTTAACGCCCACAATTAATTATGATAATTTGAAATTAAATCATTCGGTATTTTATTTAATTAAAAGAAGCTTTTGTTGATATTAGATCACATTCCCGCGTGGCGACATGGCGCAGAGTATTGCAATTCTTTCTGTGATTCCTAGGTTATCTTACCATCTCCGAATGCAACTTCCAAACTTAACAATATTTGACGTTTTGCCAGGTATTGTTTTTGACATGCACCTCGTCTCATACCAATGAAGTTGGAATTTTTCCGAAATCTTTCGCAGGAAGCACGTGTTAAAACGTACTATTACTATTATTTGCTGTACACTGAATTTGCGCATTTGGGGTGTAGATATTGGCGGAAAACCCACCCACTTTAAATTTCTAACGCATTCATTGAATATAATTTACTATTTACGCACAACAATTTTTTAATCTTTTCCAGTAAAAATTAAAAAATTTAATTTTTCTATTTTTTTTTTCCATCAATCTCATTATACAATACATATAAGTTTTTTGTGCATTTAGACACTCACTTCTTTGTTTCAGATAAAAATGATACATTATCAAAATTACAAACTGCAGATATGCTTATAACTGATTGTGATTTATTTTTACCATATATGGATAAGTTACCATCTGTAAAGTGGGTACAAACAACATGGGCTGGTGTTGAGTCATTATCTTTAAATTTGAAAAATAAGAAAATCAATTATACTATTACACGTTTCTCAGACAAATCTTTTGGTTTAGCTATGTCCGAATATGTAATAGCACATATATTTAATTTCGAACGTAATCAAAAACAACAATATCAAAATCAGAAAAATAATCAGTGGATGAAAGATGGTAAAATTTCTAATCACAGACTTATTTGTGATTTGTCTGTGGGAATTTTAGGTTTAGGAAATATTGGAAAGTCAAGTAATTATTTTATGGGTTCTTTGTTCACTGTTATTAGCATAGCTACTAATTTAATTCTACGTAAACATATTTTTGCAGTTGCAGAAAAGTTAAAAATATTTGGAGCCACTGTTTGGGGTATCACAAGAACATCGCTTAAAGAAAAGTTACATTATCTCGATGAACATAGAACAATTGCATATTTGCCTGAAATGTTAACACACTGTGATTATATTATTAATGTTTTGCCATCTACACCTAATACTATAGGTTTATTAAATGGAAATGTATTACAAAGTTGTAAAAATCGAGGCAGTGTCTTTATCAACATAGGTCGTGGTACAATAATTAAAGACTCCGATTTATTAAATGCTCTTGAGCGACAATGGATTTCAGGAGCAATTTTAGATGTTTTTGTAGAAGAACCATTATCAAAAGAAAATAAATTATGGACATTACCACAGGTAATTTATATTTTATCAAATTAAAATTAAATCTAGTTCTAACTAATACAAAATATTTTCACATAGGTTACTATTTCACCACATATCTCAGGTGTAACTCGTGCACAAGATGTTGTAGGATTTTTTATTCAGAATTATCAAAGATATATTAAAGGAGAAGCATTGTTAAATGTAATAAATTTAGAAGAAGGTTATTAAATGCTTAAAAAGTTTAGCTATACATAAAATCTTTAGGTAATATTTGGGTAATATATATAACAGATAAAATCAATATGAATATATGTAATTGTCATAATTTATGAATATATGTAATGTTATAATTAGCGAATAAAATTAATGAATGAAAACAATTGTTCCGCTAATTTATTGTACGTAATAACATGTATTATTACTTATATATTTTTTAATAAAATAATTATTCTGTTTCTTGAGTGTCTTGACTTGGAGATGGTTTCAAACCTCGTATACTGAGATCATAAACCACTTCTTCCATTTTTTTAACAGCATATTTTAAGGCATCATAACGTTTTCTTAGAGAATCGTTTTTTAAATTTAAAAGTTTAAAGCCTATATTCAAATTAACAACAAATCGTGCTATTTCTATAGGTCTATCATAAAAACCATTGGTAACACTATTTATAGCAAAACGACACTGAAATGTAATTTATGATTTATAACAAGCAACAGCAATAATAGTATTGCACAAAATGCTTACCAGTTCTGCAGGTAATTCTAGTAAACCCATTAAATAGTCTTCTAAGTCCAAATGAAAACCATCTTGTCTATTATTTTTAACTATATGTACAGTATCAATTTTGTACAAAATGCATACAATATAAACAAATTAAATAAATTTTCTTAAATAGTTACTTACCTCCTAATATTTCAGCAACTGTTTCTTTTGTAACCAAAACATTCATTTCTAAATATATTATTAAAGAAATTAAAAAACATAATTTTTGTGTAATAGTACGCCACTTGTCATGAAATCTGTAATATTGGTCTGTAGGCACAATTTCTGCAAGTCTTGCATAGTTTTCCTGAATTTCTTTAAAGTATTCCCTTGATGATGCACAATATTGAGACACAACTATAAATGAAAACAATAATAACTAATTTAGTAGTTTTATAATCCATTAAACAGACATACTTATGTTTTCTTCCATATTATTTTCATTATGAATATTTTGTAATATCATTATAATATCTCCGGCATTTTTATCAAGATTTCTTGTAATAGTACGGATTTCCTTTAACATAAAAAAAAAAATGATTTTTATTCTTTTTACATGTATGTTTTTGCCTGTTTGTAATGTCCAGTATTAATGTAACCTAACCTAAAACATACATGGAACGAACATAAAAACATTTGATAAAAAATAACTCCCATTGTTTGTTATGAAAAAATGTAGGAAAAATTACATAAAGCGATATGATACACATAGCAAAATTTTGTTAAAATAGTATTATAATTATTTGACATTTACGTTGACATATAATTTCAAGAATGGTGACAAATTATTAATATATACCTGACATAATTCTTCTTCACTTCTCAGATGGTTTTGAAATGAAGAAAAAATTTCCGATATTTTAGCACTCATATTTTTGGTGGTTTCTTTAAAAATTCTTTTAAATAATCTATACGATAATGTTTTGAAAAAAGACTCTAAGGTGTGTTCATAGGATAGTAAACAGCCTATATAATAGATGGCGTTAGGTTTGGGTTAGGTTTGGGTTAGGTCAGATTCAAATAAAAATTGTTTCGCTGTTGTAACACAAAATATCGTAGTTAATTGACACTGTGATGATTATGTTTTGAAATATTATATATCGTAATTTGTTTTTATTAAAATAATTGTTAAAATGATACGAGCAGATATTAAATAGTTAATTTTTTTTTGTTTCTTTTTAAAATTCAGATAAATAACATAATATAATTTAAACATCGTGTAGATAAAAAATAAATGTGTATTGATGTATCATGTACATGCGATAAATAATATTATTGTAATTTATTTACTGTATTTGGTCTGACGACACACTTTTATATTCTACTAGAATTACAATAGAACACTTCTTGTATATAACTTTTGTATTCCTTAAATGTTAATTAAGCATATAAAAAATATGGAAATCTTAAGGGTAGAAGTAATACATAAAACGTTATAACATATTTTTGACCGGTGAAAGGAACATTCAATACAGTGATATCCTAAGTAGATAAACTACTATATACATAAACAAAATATACGATTAATATCCATTAATATAAATTCGAAATGATTTGCAAGATCTATTAGATTGATATAAAGAATGAAATAATCATTTATTACAAGGATGATAGAGTTGTGATAGCGGTTTGTACAGGTCGGGAACCGAGTCCGTAAGCGCGCAAGCTGTAAGTTGCAAGGTCTCGCGCGGTATATAAATAGAAACCAGTAGGTCCTGCTGTGAAGTCGAGGAAGGTGGTTGGAATTCTACAGGATGCCTCTACGTAGCTCGTAGAGGATACCCCAGGGAATCTGCGGGCGTGTCATTGATCCCGATACACGCGTTCAAGTATCCGAACGAGACTGGCTTTATTGAAAAGTTCACGCCCACGTTTATAAGTTTGTAAGAGCTACAATCAAGTTTATTAGAAATTCTCAGGTAAATTAACTTCATAGAAATAACAGAAATAGTTCGCTACTGTTCAAACTAAAGATATTTTAATTTATTTTTATTAAAAGAACACATAGCCTTTAAAATGAAATAAAAGGTTACATATAATCGAAAGAAACAGCAGGAAGAATAAGGGAAGGACATGAGGAGGTATAAAAATGTTTATATTTTTACGTATATTTAATTGTACTCTATGGTCATCAATAATTCTGAAGAATAAACGACCTTGTTAGCGACCTTCAACGATGCAGTTTCAACGTTTTCACATTTCATCTACATTATCCGAAGATTTTGGTATTGTAATTCAACTTATGACAAGGAAGTACTACGAGTAATGCCATGTTTGATTAGTTGGGTGAATATATTGCGGAAATAGTAATATATAAAGCGATACCAAGCATCCATAATCTATATCAAATTTAAGTCATTTTTCAATTAACAAGTATTATAATATATCTATCTTCGCATATATATAAGACAGATGAACATATTAATAATAGGTATTGAGTAACAACAAATACGAATTCCGATCCGTTATTTATATATTTATATATTATACTTCCAGCACGTCTAATAAAGTAAATTTTATTTGTTAAAATGGTACTTCTTTTGCTGAAAATGCAAGACAATTTGCATCAGCATGTATCTGCATGCAAGTGCAAACAAATGGATTGAAAAGAAGCTTGTCGAGAAGGATCAAGACAGTGGAAATCCAGGAGAAGTCTGGGCGACAACGATCCGTTAAACTTGCATTCCTCAAGACGTGAATCTCAAAAAAAATTCTGGTACCGTAGGTTGTCATAAATATTTTATACATCGTATGTATAACTGTTCAATACGCTCTATACGAACTATTTATTATTTACTGCGCAATCTCCTCCATCGGAAGAAGCCACAAAGAATTCAACAAAAAGACAAAAATATACTTTGATTCGATTCTTTATTTTTTTTTTTTCTTGTAAGAAGAAAATCAGTGAAAAATAAAGAATCTATGCATTCGGTTTGTTGCAATTCAAAAATAAATGGCGATATTGTGCGATATTAAAAAAATGTACATGGAAAAAGCAGTTAAGTTATAGTAATAAAAATAATAATAATAATACTAAATTTACTAAATATTTAAATACTTATAACCATGTAAATAACAATTTTTGTTCCAAAGAATCGAGGTTCCATATTATCAGCGCAAAAACACTCGAGTGAAAACGTATACCGTGTTAAATAAACATAAAGTTTGCTAATTAAAAGGTTTTTTCCTTATTTGTGTTTCTTACATGTGAAAGGGGAATGTATAAAAGTTAGATTGATACGAAATTTTAGTCATTTATGCCGTAGAGAGCTTTCGAGAAATCATCAAAAATTCATCAAAATTCTTCCGAATATAAGCGTGAAAGGAAACATTCATTGTTCGACAAATTTCACGATTAATAGTCATGCCTTTTCACGTTAGTTTCACGACTGTTATACGAAGCGTAAGAGGAATCTAGTAGCTGCTCAATATTTGTACGTTAAACAAGCTTTCTTACTCGTTTACGTCGGGCATACGACGTAATTTCGTAATGTCAATACACCGGTAGGTATACACAAACACGAATATATCAATAATAAAGGGAATCAAATATAAGATACTGTTAAATGTTATAATTTCGTAAGTTATATTGCTCTCGGATCACTCTTTATTCTTATCATAAATGCTAGGAAAATAAAACGAGTAATATTATACAAAAGATGAACTGATTTAGAGTAGGTGCTGTCGCTAAAATACATCGATGTAAGCAACATTCATGCACAACACACAAGAAACGCATCGACATAAATGTCAGGGTCACTTGCATACATAACAGACATTCAGACGGACATTTAAATACTTATACTTTTACTACGCTAATATCTTCTAATACTAAACCTAAGCATTACTAAGAGATACTAGCCCACGTTATGAAATTATACGTAATATTAAGATGTTTAATAAAAATACGAATAGGAGATTTATCGAATGACGACTATGCAATTAGAACGATAGAAGTATAGAGATTAAAAGATAAAGCAGCCTATTTTGATTCGTACGGCTAGGAAAGGGGGAGGGAGAGGACTTGCATGGGTGGCGCCGTGTTAAAGAAATGCCCCCGGGCACTACCTTTTTACGTCACTGCTGGAGAATTTCCTACCCGCTGGCTGCTCGCCATTGCGAATCACAGTACCGGCATAATATCGAACCGTTAAGAGCCGAGAGCACAACGGAAGAATCCATGGAATCCAAATAAACGTCTGAAAATTATATCGTGCACTCTGCAACATCAGGAGACAGGGGTCGCAAAGAGATAAGTTCAAAATGAACAACTTACGAAAAATCATGTTCACCGTGACACCTTTTACAATCTGCTTTCATCTTTTCGCATTACGATGTTTCTTTCAATCATAATTCTTCAAAGAACAAAGACTGTTCATTCATACGGCGTAATTTTCATCTCTCTTGTAAATTTCTTTATTAATAACTCATATAATGTAAGCTGTAATGCGAAGCCAAAAAATGTGAACGCTACATACCTTCGGATTGAACGAAAGAAATATTATTCTGGATAGCGCTGATAACAGATATATCATCAAGTAGAAAAGTCCTGGCGTTGTCAGACCGGAGGCATCGAAAGACGAGCCAAATCACGAAATAGCTTCTCTGAACATTCTACAACGGTGAATTTTGTTCTTGAGATACGGAATATTTTTGTACGGTTAACGACTAATAGTAATTTAAGGTTCGATAGAAAGGAAACGAAGAATGGACCTGTAAGCAAAAGATCGCTATAGTATGGAGAATTAAGAGACAATTTTCTGTAGGAAGATATCAAAGGACACCAGTACTTCGCGTTCAGACACGAGAAGCAAAACACATCGGCAGGGAACCAACAGGTTTGACTTGCCGGACTAGTTAATAAATTACCGTAGTCCGCCGCCATCTTCATCTTCGAAGTTGCAAATGAGAATTCGGAATACTGACCACCAATTGCGAAATAAAGACTCGCATTGATCGCAGTCCAATATTTCGTGCATTATTAATGAAATTTTAACATATATTTCATGGGAAATATCTTTTTCGCGTGACTTAATATGCATGGTGAGAGGTAACGTTGAAGAAAGATTGCTGTACTTTCAAAGGAAGTTATCGACCACCTAGAATCCTTGAGATAGAATTATAGTAATAGCTGGATCCTCTATCTTCTTTAATCTTTCTTCCATTTCTGTTTTCCAAAAAGATTGTTCTTTTTCTCACGTCTGAATTCCATTTTTTAAATACGCGGTAGAAAAATTGTAACCGTGTATGTATGTAAATGATAACCGGAAATGAATAAAATCATTACTCCTGTTAAACCTTTCTTATGATAATATATAATTTATTATATATTATAATATGTAACATCGATGGATTTTTCGTGCATCTCACGCGGCCATAAATAGCATAAACACGTACATTAGCGATGCAGCTGGGTAAGTGGGTAGGCTCACGTAGTTCGTACGACCTTCATAAAAACTCGTCGATCAGAGATTGCCGGGAATGTTGAGTGAGAACTCGCCGTCTACGGGGTGGCGAATAAAAAAGTAAGCGCCTACCTTGGCAAACGAGACACCGACGCTAACTACCATGCCGAGTAAATGACAGTGCAATGATGAAGGTAAAAAACGACGCTAACTACGCGAGGAAACGTACTACGCCGAAACAAATATGTCTACGACGTCGTCATGATTGAGTTTTGTTGGCAAAAAACAGAAGAAAAAGAAGAAAGCTCCCTATTTATATATCGAAGAAACTGAGACAACGTTATAATTATTCCTATGCCAGTAATGGAATCTGTATAAAAACAAAAGAGATTGTAAAATAAGAGCACTTCTTTCACTTTTTTTATAGTGCAATAGCAAGTGTCGATGGAGTAAAAAAATGTTAGTAAAAAAAGAAAATGCTGTAACCAGCGATGGAATAAAAATTCATCAGATTCGTTGATATATTAAAGTCCCAGCGATTTTCCGAGGATTCAAGGTTCATGGAAGAAAAAGACAGAGACAAAGAGCAGTCCATAGGTTAAGTCCCCACCAGAGAGGCCCCGTGGAAAGATGCTGGCCGCTCTCACGTGGTTAACGCACGTAGATACATATATTATCCTGGCGCGCGCACACCTTGGCCTCCCGTGGTTCAGCGGTTAGTGGTTAGTGGGTGCACAGGTTGCCGATGTGCGCACACACTGTGCGTGTCGTCAAGGTATGCCACCGGCCAATCCGGTGCCACGTATACCAATCACCGTTTTCGTTAGCCGCTTCCTTGCACTTTACCTTTCTCGAGAGACACGTGAGTTTTCGTTGTCTTTTCCGACTTCGTCATAAACTTCTTCCGGTCAGCACACGGATGACTATTTTCCTTTCCGCTTCGCGTACTTATCTGTGACGCTACCGATACCAGTGTAATGTGCAATGACACGCGGGAAAATCCAGGATGGTTGAAAATATTTCACAACGAACACAATGCATTTGCGAATCTTTATCGGCGTGACGTTGATCTAAATGGAGATTTCTTAGCAATTCTGCTTGATTTCGTGAACCTAGGACGTGCAAAAGTTCTGCCACGAGTGCAGTAGAGCCAATGCGTTAATATTTACGAAGTTATTCGGTGTGAAACGACTAAACAACTTAAATATTCCAGATAAATAAAAAGGTTTTTCCACTGGTGAACGTACAAGATCCGGTTGAGCGGCCGTGTACGTTATAACCGTGACGAAACATCGACATGGACGGTGTTTCGTTCATTCTTGGATACAACGATGAGACAGCTTTGCTACATAGCGCATGGACATCTTGGGAAAAAGTGAGACAGTCGGAAATACGAAATAATCATTCCCTCGGCTCGATAGTTCCGACTTTATGTAATCGTTCTAGTCGAACATTGCACGTGCGGTCGTTGAAGTCTCCACGTCTCTCTGCTGGTTCTCGCATTCAACTTTTGAGAGGACATTTCTACCTGCAAGTGAACGAGTAATTTGATATCAGTGCGAATTGATCGGTTCACCGAATTCTTCCTACGATGAATATTCAAGTTCTACCTCTCGTCATGTACTTCTCCTCGATCAAAGTGTTGCATTTTATTTTCTTCTTTCTTTCTTATTTTCTAATTCGATTAACGATCTGGCCAACTTAATAATACCGATTATCGTTTACTTACTGTATAACCAAAAACGACTATGAAAAAGAAAGATAATTCTATGGAAAATAATGCAAGGTGATCAAGTAAAAAGTGCGACAAGGAAAAAAGAAAGATTGGACGTTAAGAGGCGGCTCGAGAAGAGAAGGAAAAGGCGCAGGGGGAGGGGCAGAGGATAGAGGAGGTGGAGGTGGAGAAAGAACAAGAAGTGAAAACATTTAAACGAAGAAGGCCTTCGTATTATTGCTACGGGAGGAGGACCTGTGCCACGAGAGAGGCGGGAACATGCCTAGCCATTTGAATACCAAATCGCTGCTCTTGTGCAATTCCTTTGCCTTTTTTTTATTCCCTCCCAGTCCCTACGACCTCTTCACATCTACCTGCGTGCCTCGTGTATTTTTAGGCATGACACGCTTTCTTTGTGTCGTTCGGAGCACTGTTGTAAAAAGAGCTACGTCGAAAAAACTGCCTATGCCAATGGGGTTGACTTTTTCTTTCTGGCTGCATTGCATCGAGAAGAAATAACAATTGATAGAGTTACATTTAAAAACAAAGTAACCAAAACTGAAAGAGGTATATATACCCGAGAGGTTATTTCCACAAAACATTCCTACGAAATATAATGTACATGGAAAGATATACGAGGGAAATTTACGCTGCAAAATACTTACAAGATGACCACCACATGATATCCATTTCTAAAGGACAGAGTAACTTGATTTAGCCTCTCCTAGGCTTTGTCTGTATATAAAGAACCAAGACATAGCCTAGAATAGGTTAGGTCAGGGCTCGTTCGACACGATTATCGTCGTACTACTTATGTTGAGGACACACCCAAGGTCAAGCTCAAGGTGAATAATCAATGGGAAATAACAAAGGAACATCACAGGTACAGGCAGTATTATCTGTAAACGTTTATGTTTTCTGTGTTAACAATTACTTGTTTAGTTTCTGACTAATGATTACTTCAACTATCTATCTTTATGCACTCAACGATTATCGCGAGTATAAGAAAATAATTATTTATATTTAATTATCTCACGCACGATCGCACGATTGTTAAATCCAATTTCGCATTCTTATATTTTTTTTCACGCCCATTTTGCGAGAGAATTAGAAAATTATCGTTTAAGATTTATCGATAAATAACTTTCTTCAAAACTCACAATCGATAAGGAGGAAAGTATTCTTTCTACCGACACAGTCATTCTTCTTTACCTTCTTTCATTAATAAAGATGGCGGAGTAGCAAATAGTTTTAGTTTCGCGCCAACAATTTTTACAGTTTAAATTCTTCCAATAAATTAAGAAAAAGATTCATAAATTTTGAGGTAAGTAATTACTCGGTAAATATAATTAAGAAAATAAATAAGTTTATATTGTTTATTTTCCACGTCTATGTCGTTAAGTCTGTAAATGATTATAAACTATCAAATGTATAACAAATTATATTGCTATTTTATTTTTAATGGTAACGAAATAATAAAAAAACACTTGTTCTTATATTAGGATATAAGCAGGAGGTGTACCATACCGGTAATGAATCCATTGTGATCGCTTCAAATATATTTTTTACTAACTTAAAAAGCTGAGCGAATACAGAATATCACGAATTTGGATTTTCTTCTTCGACTACTCTTACATGCGTCCGATCAATTATGGTAGAATTACAGTGGAATAAAAGATATTACTGGAAAGTACATAGTATCTGTATAGTGTTCAATTCGATTCTCGAATTGCAACTGCTCGCATCCATTCGTTAAATACTTCCTTTACGCGTTACTATATCATGATTTCTTTAAACAATCCTAAACGCTTTTACGTTCGTCGATATCACGAAACAAAATGTTTAAATTTTCTAGAAACTTAATGTCTTTTTTACAGTATACAAGCTGTATCGGTTCGAGAGATCGAATTCAATCGAAACTAAATGATACATGACATTAATAATAACGATAATTATATGACAGTTAATATTACGAATAATTTACTACATATTGCCATGAAATTTTCAAGAGCTCGTAAATTTTTTCTTACGAATTATATACAAATTTTTAACATAAAATAAGTGCTCTAAAAGTATTGCGAGAAAATATATATACTTAAAACTATAATTGCGATCGTTTCAACAATTTTTTCTTATATATGTATTGCCGTAATACAAATTAATCAATTCATTATTAGCACGAAGCTTGTGTGAAATATTAAGTCATTTTGTTTTTTATATTCTGTTCTCTGGGTCCCTCGAAAAAAAAGCTATTTAAAAATCGCAACCATTATCATATTTGAAAAACAAAGTTCTCAAAAACATCTTTAAAATTATGCAAATGGTCTTTTTAACTTCGATCTAAGTCATCTTTAAAACAGCAATTCAAATATAAAATTTCTTTATACAAAGTATTAAAAACTAAGCTTGTCCGTACTAAGAAGGGAAAGAATTATTTGCTGTGATGTAAAACTAGAAATTTTTAATACAATTGATAAAATATTTAAGAAAAAGATAGTTCATTACTCTGAGTCTATCTCTTATAAATTAATAGTCTCTATTAAATCGACCGAGTGCTCTATATGAGTATTAAAACGAATGTTATAATGCTCGATGTTCTTACTAATTTTTCAAAGTAATGTTTCTTAATCAGCCATTGTATTAGCAAATAGTATCGTAATTTATTTTTTTAAGTACTAATTGCATAGTTTGATGAATATTACTTTCCATTCGTAGTAATGTTTCAAACTTTTCATGTGCGACTAATAAACCAATTATGAAAACATTAATGAAGTATACAAAATAGGTATAATATTGAGAACTCTATTTATAAACACTGTATCTGCACTGAATCTTTAATAGAATATATGTCTTTTTTAAAAAGTAAAAGTAAATATTGCAATTATTTTATATTGAATCAAAATCAAGTGCAAAAGATATGAAAATATAAAGTTTCTTGATAGAAAGTGCAACCAGAATTAAGTCTCAAAGAATTCAAATTTCTTTCTTCCTATCACTGGACAATGTACTTCTGCCTGTCTAATTAATTAAAGCTTACACATTTAAAAATTAAAAAACAGTCTCTACAAAAACAAACACAAAAAGTACGGCGATTATCAGCTGATATTCGTAATCTGTATCGAATGAGCTACTCTGAACAATTAGTATATTTATAGTTGTTAAAACGAAAGACTAAAACATAACTAGAGTAAAAAGTAACTTTGTATAATTGTAGTGGAGTAATTAAAAAATCAAACATTTTACTCATTTTTTTAATGAAATCAATACCCAATTCCAAAGAAGAAGAAAAAAAAGAAATGGAAAAAGAAAAGAGAAGCAAAACATTCATCTATACTTGTGCAATTATCCTTAAAAATAAAAATAACATTTATACTTCGTAATATAGTATTGCATTAAATATCACTTAACTACATTTTTGAATATTTTTCATATTCAAAAATTTGTCACGATTATATTATTCGATCTGCTGATAATCAATCCGTGTACAATTGAAATATTTATCATTATTAATCGGTTAAATTCGGTAAAAGAAATCCTCAACATTTAATAACTATTAATAGCTCTTTTGTATACTCATACCACTATTTTATCAACTTGAAGTTTCATTTTTTACGATTCCTGGTACACATTTCTAAATACGTTTAGTTGATAGTCTAATTAAAGCCTACGAATCTAAAGTGCTCGTTCATAAGTGATATGTCGATTAAAATATATTACCTACAGGCGACGATGAATTTAATAGAGGAGCAATATGATTTAATCACGTGCAACCGCGTGTGCTAGCAATTTTTTAACAAAAATTTTCTAAGGACTACTTTATGATAATGTTTCAATTATGAATCTATTGGCTTTGTTATCACATGGTCCCAATTTAAATAAAATTTAAACGCAAATTTAACTTCGAAAAACATTTTACTCTGGGAGATGAATGTTTGTTATTGTAAAAATAGAAAAAGGAAAATATAAAGGAGATGAGGAAGTTATTCTACTTTTGTAGAAATTTGAATGCTAGCACAAGCTTGTTTCACAATTTGTGGAAGTAGGAACGAGCAGCATTTTTAATACATCGAAATCATTATATTGTTACTTCGTCATGAAAAGTATGATTATTATACGAAAACTTGTGCGACTAATATAATAATTTGAACTCGTTTCTACTTCTTTTTAAATAAACGCTAGTCGTAGCACTCGCTTTATAACATTAACATCTTTTTTTTTGTATTTTTAAATTAGATGCCAACAATTTGATATGAAAAATTCACTAACCATGATGGGACGTAAATTTTTATGTGATTAAGTTTGCCAACAGCAGTTTGTCTTTATCTCACTAATAAACTTCCTTAAATACTTAGTAATATACTTTAAGTTTCAATAAGACTGAGATATCTCGATAATCATACCATAAAACTTATTTTATGTTCTTACTGCCTAAAAATAGTCATCCGTTCTGAGGAACCAGTATTTTTTCAGCTTTGGCATGTCGTCACGGTTTCTTTTCCGCGGTGACAGTAAATTCTAGCCAAGTATTTGTAAAATGCAATTAGCGACTTTTATAATTAAGATGATAGTATACATTCTTGATTTTGTAGAAAATAATGCCATCTACTTCGTTTATAAGTGTTAAAAAGTTTGATGGATGTTTTTAAATGTTCATTCGCACTTTGTAAGCTTAAAGACGATTAAAAGTTGACTAGAGGCGATAATCTCAGATTTATAATAAACGAAGCTAAAGCTTCTGTCTCCCGATTTAAAGTCTTTACTTTAGGTAATTTAAGATTCAACGGCAGCATTTACATGGGTTGCATAAATAATGCCTCTTAGCCGAGTCTAGCGTCTAAAGTGAATATAAGCTGGTTGATTTTTAAAAAGCAAAAGTACCGAATATATCTTTGCTCGATAACTTTCCTTTCACAGTAGAAAGAATTCATTATTATTCGATTCAAGGTTCCCTATCTNATATATTTAATTTCTCAAATGGCAAAAGCGTATGTAGCAATCGTAAATATAAAAATTTCCATGATACTGTCCTTGGCAAACTTTTTCAATTGAATTGCTTAGTATGTAGTAATTTTGGAATCATGCATAATTTCACTAGTCTAATTATAAACAAACAAAAAAAATCTATACACGATGAATAACATTCCATAATTTTTCTATTCCGGATATTCAAATGCATTTTCAGTAAGCAAAATTTTATAGTGTTTAATTTTTTTTTTTATGTGTTGACGTATCAATATGGATGAAAATTTCCACTGCTTTTAACATCCATTAAAATTGACACGTTTCATGGCTATTGCCCTATTAAAATAGCTTTATAAACATATGTGCATTTTACGACCTTTTTCTGCGAAGAATAAGTCGCATAATGGCTTTAAAGATAAATGGAGTGAAATCTCAGAATACAAGTTCTACATGAGGTTCCATGTAATGTGATTCAAATATTAAATCTCTGTACGTATTTCGTCTTTTTTTTCCTAAGAGCTTCCTATAACAATGATTTTCATTAGCGCTTAAAACACATGTATTAAAATCTTGTAGAAAGTCCATATCCTGCGTACGAGACAACTATTCTTCAACCTCTGTGCGTTTTAAATATTCAACTTTGTATGCAAACCACGATTTATCGTTCCATTCATTAGTTTAGGATATGTCACTTTGTACGAAGCCGCACTTTAAAAAAAACCAAAAAAAAAAAAAAAACGTTATTTACTTGGTTTGCAAATTTAAAAATTTGCACTTGTCTAAAACACTTCACTTTATATAATTTTAGTTTAAACATTCCTAATAGAAACCGAACTTTCGGATTAAAACGTATCACGAGATTTTTTATCATGTGACAATATCGAATAAAAACATTAGCATAGTTCACAAGTAATTCATTAAAATATAGATTAAAAATGTCTTTTATATGACATCTCTGTGTTTTCTTTTCACTTACTCGCAATATCCTTACAAGAAAACTGTATCCGTGTGAGGCAATTTGAATGTTGCGACACTAGCTACTAATAACGGTAATGCAGTTAACAGTGCAGGCGCAACTAAGGGTGCACCAACTAAAGTTTTGTAAGTTGTAGTTCCTATTAAACCACATATTCTTATAGCACCCGCTATAAAACCGAATCCGGTACATCTATAAAAATTTGTATGTTTTGCTGTTAGCTTAAAAATTTCTTAAAAACTTTTCTTGGTGAAAAGATAATAAAAATGAAATTTACCTTAAATGTGTAGGGAAGCTCTCAACTGTAACCAATGTAAGAGACGTCCATGCAATGGCAAAGACTGCTATAAAACCACCTTCAAAGCCAAGTACCGCAGAACTATTTGTGCCCACTAAAATCAAACACAGAGCAGCTACTGACGACAGAAATAATGAAATACCAATCATTTTTGGCCGTTGAAGCACGGTAAGTGCAAGTCCTGCTAAAGCAGCAGCAGGCACGAAAGCCAGTTGAGCAACAAGATGACCATGTAATGCTTCCTCTATATAAATATTATAATCCAAATCAAGAGTCGGACATGGTCCGCTTAAACTTAACTCCGTATTATTTTCCAGTATACATCTCGTAAACACTTGTGCGGATAGATCTGTATCTACAAATCTACAAATCAGAAAAAATACGTGTATTTTATATCTACCAAAAGCATTATCGAATATTATGATTTCAAATACATACTTCGAGTGTACAATAACACTGTCTGTAAAATGAGTTTTACTAGACTTTATGCTACTGAATTCTACAGATTGAAAAGTACAATTATCGAAATCTACGTGACTGAATACCATTTTAGTGAATCTGAAAAATAAATACTCTTATACTATCTAGCTTATCGATCTTTAACATATTCCTTTCTTATATATTTATTTAATTTTCTTTTATCTACTTACTTGCAGTTCAAAAACGTTGAATCTTTATAGTGTCGATTTTCTAAAGAACCATTAAATGTTGAACCATTATATTTTTGCCCAGAAATATTTAGAGTGTGAGCTTTATATTCTGTAGCACGAAGAAGTTTAAGGTACTCGGGACACCAAACCATAAGGCCATATAGTCTGAAGTAAAGTAAAACCATATTACAAAACAGAAGATCATTGAAATATTTAATGAAAAATACATACCCAAATGATACGGTTGACCAAATAATTATAAGCACTACTGTGACGCGCAAATGAGGTGACACAAATAATTCCAGGAAGGAATTCCAAAACTAGAAATTTAATGAAAATTAATCATTACATTTTAAAAATATAAAGTAAAAGATACATATATCCATACCATTTCAATAGAATAGATTATATCAGCCAAAACACTGGTGTGATTAGTAGGAGATGGAGGTGCCAAACCATGAGGCCTTTTAGTTGGAAGCTCTAATTCAGAAAGTTGATATTGGGCACCTGTTGCACCTTTTCGTGTATTATTTTTCTTGTATATTTTCTAACAAAAAATACACCAATTTGAATAAAAATGAAATTAACATATTTTTTAATTAAAGGCAAAAATATAAAAAAATACCTGGTAAACCATCATTGCTTCCACATCCCTACCTGCTTCTACCAAATATCTTGGACTTTCTGGTAGAAAAATAAGCCCGACAGTAGAACATAATGCAGGTAAACAACAAAGTAAAAGAAAGCGATGCCAAGCACTGAAATGTTCTTTATTTTCAAGAACTACCATTTCTCCAGTTGTAGGAACCACTACCCATGCCAGAAGAGCTGCATATACACCTCCTAATGCTCCTGCTGCTACTAATAAACCAACCCACCTACTTCTGCTTAACCTTGGACAACATTCTGCGAGATATGGAAATGCTAATGGCAAAGATCCTCCTACCCTATGATGAAATAAATTGTAGAATTTACTTAAATGAGCTTATATTATATTTAAATGAAAAAGGAGGAGGAATTTCTTACCCAATTGCAGAACAAAATCTAGCACACATAAATGTGCCATAAGTTGGCATAAAAGTGGCAACACCGCTAAATAAAGCATGAACAGACATTGCAGATAATAAAGATCTGCGTCTACCAATTCTATCTCCTAAGCCACCCCAAAACAGTCCACCTAATGCCAGGCCCATTAAAGTAATATTGCCTGTAATAAAAAAAAAATTGAAAAAAATTATCTAGAAGTGCATTGTAAAAAGGAATAAAACGAAAACTTACTAAGCCATCCTTTTTCATTATCCTCAATACACAGTTCAACTTCTGCACTTGGTAAAATATATGGTACAACAAAAAATTCAACAGTATCTGCTGCTAGACTCAAACCTGTACATAGAGCAGCTAACACTTGGAAGTACCCAACACCAGCCTGTAATACAGTAAACAAGTTAATAATTTATTAATACATAACAATCATAAACCACTAAATATTATGATACAACACAATAAATAACCAGTTATTTTACAGAATTGTTTATTAAATATAAGTCATTTAAAAGACACAAACGATAAAGGAGTAAATTTAAAATTTGTAAAAATATTATAAAATATTATAAAATAAATAAATTATAAAAAACAAATATATTTACTGGAAAATCATTCAGGTAGCTTGGTATCTCCTGTGACTCATATTTTGTTTTTACAATTGATTCGTCTAAAACTTTATCCATGTTGAAAAATAAAAAAATCTAAAACACTGGCAGTGACAAAATAATTAAATAACTAAAGGAAATAACTTGACTAAAAGGGACGCCATTTACTATAGGTTATGTTTTTGTTGTTCGATTGACGAAAGTTCAATATTTTATTTCGATGTGTCGAACGGTTTGCAACAGCCAATGTAAATACAGAATTCAAATTTGTATAAGTTTATTGGACCGCTATTCGCTTCGCGCTTTAGAAAAAGGACTCTGAAAATATCGATCGATAATCGATATCCTAATATACAGAGTGAGTCATGCAATTACTCGAAATTTTTTGTAAATTATTTATTATATGAAAATAATATTTAAAATGCAAGTTATTTGGTATAATTATTTATTTGTTTTATCGCTTCTTTATTAAGATATGAAAGCGACCTTGAGTATTTTAATTGTAACGTGCATTATCTGATTATACCATTTAAATGTCCATTGGAAACAAAATAAAAAATTATTACGGTACATAGGGTCAATAATTAATGATAGAGTGAAAAAAAAACAAAAATTATTGTATTCTACGCTCTTAATATCAAATAACTTTCGTTTAAAACATTTTTTCATACGAATAGTTTACAGAAAAGTTCAAATGATACAGTAGCGTGACTTATCCTGTATTCCAATAATCGCAATTTATTTACAATTTTAATCGAAATTTTAGTTACGCAGAAATCTCTATAACGATTGGTAATAATTTAATTATTTGAGATATGTATAAAATTAATTATTATTGACAATAATATAGCTTAACGTTCTAGGTTAAATAAGCACTCTAAAGTAGTAAATCAGCGTTGGTGTAGGTAAGATTTTCATCCAAATAATCTATCAAAGTTATTAACTTCGTAACGTTCAAAACGGTTTGAAATCTTTTAAAGTTACTCATATTGAGAAAAAACGAAAATAAAATTAGACAGCATACCTGTTTGATGGCATCTTCGTGAAACTGTGCTAAAAGGGTTGCATCGGCGGTCGAGTCAATGAGATCATGTTCAGCGGAATCGGCTGAAGCCGTGTTCACACCCGCAGTGTTAGCGTTCGACGGTTGAGTCGTCATCTCCTCAGTGTATAATCCTCCTCTAATACTTAACGTGCGTTCTCCAGTTCCGGATACCGTGCCACCGCTGGAAGATGCGAGACCACCCCCGCTGCCAACGAGCCACTGGCTTTCCTCCTCCGACGAGGGCATCACTGCCACAAATCATCTGCAACAACATTAACAACAATTTATGATCTAACTCTATCAACAAGGCTAACAAATCAATGAAACGTATGAATTCTCGATTTGAGACTTTCTTTCATAATGCCTTTCCACCACGGTTAAATCCAATCTTCTTCAACTTTGATTACAATTACATTTGGCAAGTGTTGTCTTCCTGCTCTGTTCACTATTAGTTATTAGTAATTGCAAAAAACTATTATACTTCTCTTTTTATTACAGAAATATATTGCAGCAAAGGACATGATCCTATCATTGTTGCAGTTTCAAGCAGTAAAAAAATCATTAGCCGACACATAAGACGTAATTCAAAATCATTTGGAAAATCGTATTTGTATGTAATAATATTCATATTGCGTCAATGTGACGACGTCATTAAAGATTGCATCGAAGCATGCATTTTTCGTAGGCATTTATTATCACGGTTACACGGCTTTGGAACGTGTCATCAGAAACACACGTCGACATGCTAATTTATCGATTCGTGTTCACTCATACAAGTCGATCATATACGCCTACGAATAATGCTTGTAGATAGGGTCTGTACGTAGCTTTATTTAAATATACACAACTACACGTGTCAACCTTGCGGTAACATCGATGAGGTGGATGGACATTGTTAACTATAACGGAGTCTACGTTTCCGCAACCTTTTATGTCTCTTCTTTGACATTTTTCTCGCTTTTCCCTATTTTTTTTTTTTTTTTTTTTTTTTTCTTTTTTTTTCTAACATAGCAAACATGATATATTTCCCCTCCCACGTATTCACTTTTCGTTCTTCAGTTTCCATTCACTTCTCTCATCGATAAATAATAAATTTATAGAATCGAGAAAAAAATATTCAGAAAAATTTGTATACTACAATATGCATCTATCACCAATATGTATTATATACAGTTTTAACATAATTATTTTTAGTAGTTCCAAGAATCAAAATTGAATATTCACTGTATATAAAGATTTAAAAGAGTTGAACTTTTGTCGCTGAAACTTGGCAAAACGTTAATTTATAATTTTTGGAAATCGAATACTTATGTTGATAGTCGTATAACGAATAAGCGTCACCAAGTAGTTTATTCATTCTCTACAGCTGATTATTCAATCACTGAAATAATAGCGTACCTTCGAGTATAGACTCGTGTCTGATACTTGTTAAACAGTTTGCAATATAGAATTATCACGAGAAAATATTCTTCTTCTGGAATATCAAATGATAAAACAATGCAGTAGGAAGTTAAGGAACACTCAGATTACAAGATGTTCGAGAAAGATAAATATTTGTCAACTTTCGCGATAAAGTAGAATATATCTAAATGTACATACGTCCAATTACACGTCGTGTGCGAATTGCATAAAAAGAAAACAAACTTGAGTTATATTAAATTACGTTAAACTAATCATTCGATGTCCTTACCAATAATTGAGAATAAAAAATCGAAAAGCTCACATCCCTGTTCGTCTCTATTCCTTTTGACTGCCTAGATTATATCGCATACCCCTTGTAATACGACATACATGTGTATTTTCTGGTGAATTGATTACCGTCGTCCAAATGTTTCAGTACACGAATCTCAGTAGGATAGAATCGCTTGGTGCGGAGACGATTATACGAGTGTCGTGTTGGTGGCTGACAGATAGGAAACAGAAGCCGCACGTGGCCGCTTAGCGATGTATTACAATGTGCACTCGTTGAATTTCCGTCGCGCTTATGACGCATAACAGAAAATTTCGCGAGAGGTTCGTCGGATGCTGTGGTCGGTCTGTGACTCGGCGCAAGCACCCCTACTCACTTTGCTTTAATATTGGTGTGGAAACGTCGACGTTCGTGCGCAGTGACGATCGCCACGATACGTATACAGTTAAATACGCACACGATAACTATATTTAATTGATGATTAGCGCTAATTAGAAGATATGTACAGGGTTCACGGTGTACTTCTTGTCATGCATGTCTGAATTTCAATGAGAACGCGACTAGATGCTGAGGTATTATAGCATTATTCATCTATCTAATATAGCGTAATACTAGTCATACCTGGTTAATAGAAGATTTCCGCGAAACGTAACACCTTCCACGCGTTCTTTTTATTGGCCAGTTTTCCCATTACTTTATTCTAGACGTGCCGTTCAACGACAATTAACACATTCAATCCGAGACATCAGACGTCGATTGTCCATTTAATGATTTTATTTAAGATCAAAGCTATTGTTGCCCATATAACGAGGATGCACTCATAATACAATTGCACGATGATTTTATAGGCTCAATGCGTAATCGCTATCAGTATTATTGTAACAGTTGTTTTTTAAAAAAACTATAACAACGGCTGTTTACCACTTTTACCGCATCATCAAGCGTGTGAAGCATAAGTTCTTTGTCATGTTCAGTAGTATCATCTCGTTGCACAGTAATTGCGTGCCCCAGAATTGACTTGATGGTAAATGAGTATTGAAATATTATTGTTCGAGAGAAATTTCATTCAGTCAGAAATGGATGCACTTACACTACAGAATTTGACTAACCATAATTCGATTACATGTGGTAGTATTTGATTAATGTAATATTGTCCCAGTTAGCGATAGAAGCTCTATTTCAAACCGGTAATTGTCAAAAAACAAGTCTTCCATTTGAAAAAAGCTATCACGTCAATCTTCTTATTTTTATCTACGACTAATTATGAAAAATGCACACTTTCATATTGGCTTTAGTGTTCGTACGATAATCACGTTACACCTCCGAGTTTTTGCGCGCGGCGTTGATGCCTTAGAAATCAATGAAAGGACGGCAAGTCACGAATACAAGAACCCTTGAATCTATCCACCAATAACTGCTTTGTTTTATAACTTTATTATATTCTCACAGTCTCACACTTGCCAATTAATATTCCGTTGAACCGAGTGTCTAACGTTTACATCTCGGTATTAAACGTTTCTTCGATGCTTATGAAAAGCAAGGAACTTTGGCAACATTTTCATAGTATGAGGCAAACAACACTGCGCGTGTATTGATTGAGGGAACAACTACGAGCAGCTAGAATCACCTTCGCTCTATATAGCGAAACCACCACTATACCTCCCCTCGACCCTCGTTCGACGTCAACTCGACGAGTGTTTGTGGAACGGCTCATAGACACTAAGATCTTTCAAATCTAGACCTTTTGCCAGCAAGAGTTTTCAACCTATCTCTGTCAGTTCTTTATATTTCATCTATCCCTTTTCTAGCATTATAATTCATTTTTATATAAATGAATATTTAACATACGTATATTTTTAAAGGAACTTACGAATAAATCTAAATTTAATGTAGAAAAAAGAATTTTTTAAAATCACGTGGAAACGATTCAACTGATCAAACATAGTATATACGATAAAAATTAAGATACGAAAATTTCGATATTCAAGATTTTATAAGTTTAATGAAGTCTTTGAAATTCATAATTTATATATAAAAGATCGCAATTGGTCAATAAGAAATACTGGGAGATCAAAAAAATATATATGCTTTATTATTCATCAGAAATTTCGTCGTCTTCGGTTCTTGCTTTTTCTTCCATCTTCGTCCGTGCAATTAACTCCTTGGCTGGATTGAATACTCCATTAGTTTGCACATTGCATATGTAACACCTTGTACTTTTTTTGTAGTGATCTAAAGCACATTTTTCACAGTAATAGTGTTTGCATCTAAAAGATAAATTTATTTTGTATAATCTATATCTAATTATAGAATTATAACATAGAATGGTAAATCGAATTATAATATATACTTCGTAACTACGGGGTCGGTAAAACTATTTCGGCAAATAAAACATTTAAATGGCAATGTTTCTTCATCGCTATTAATTTCATATTTTTTGTCATCTTCATCCCCACTATTATTGTATTCTCCAGTAGCAGCTTCTCTTTCAAGTTGCCAGCCTAATTTATAATCCGAGCGATCATGAAGAAATTTACAACTATCTAAAAATGAAATCATAGTTATGTGCTTGTGTAAATGATTGATATATAACTGATTAAAAGGGCTTTAATTTCATATACCTCCAAAGCCACAGAAACCAGTTTCTTTATAATCTTTACATATATCTGGTTGATAATCCCACCTAACAGTTGCTCTAAGATTAGATGGTGCTCTGATCGGTCCTTTACGTACCATACCACTGGAAGCATTTCCAGCAGCTGTATCTTTCTTCTTATAATATTGAGCATAATTATTTAACCCTCTATAAATCTTATCATCTTCTTTTCCTTCAAGTTCCTAAAATATCATTATATTTTATGATATTCTTTCATTTTTAAACATTTTTGTACCATACTATTTTTCAATATACTTCATTTATTTTCTGAGCTTTCTCAAACAATGCTTGAGCATCCTTATCCTTTTCTGTCTCTGTTTCTAAAATTGCTGTAGCTCCTTGATCGCTTGGCCCTGCTGGCATAGAAGTTCTAGAACTCTTGTATGATACTGTAATACTTTCCTCTTCACTGCTATCATTGTTAATTTCTTTTTGATGACCTTTTAATCTTCTTGTATTAGTCTGTAAAATATTAATATTTATAAGAAGTTTCTACCTTTATTAAAACTTGAATTCAATCGAATATTATGTTTTGCTTGTCAAATATTATTCAAAAGTAATAACAGAAAAATAATTTATAGTCCTATCTGATATTTACACTTTGTTTCATAGGATTATTATCACCCGGCTTCTTTTCCTTTTTAATTACCGTAGTTTCATCTTCACTGCTCTCTACTTGAAAAGTAAGAGAAAAATGTTGTTATTTATGGACAGTATACATAACCTATAGAGACTGCTAATCAAGTTTATGTAATGAAATTATGGTTTATTGAAGCGAGAGAAAAAAGTCAGACCTTCTTTAAATGTACTTACCCTCTTCATCATTCGCCGTTTTACGTTTTCTCGCTGCAGCACTTCGAATTTTTCTCCTTTTAAATAAAAACGTGCAATTTTTCTTATCTGTTTGGGATTCTGCGTCTTCCATATTTGTTTTGTAAACAACCAGGTTTTAGTGCATCTATAGTTTGAATATTTAACATCTTTTGAGTGTTTTAAAATCTGTGAAAATACTATTTTAATTTTCTGTTTGGGTGATCGATATCAAATTTACTTAAGTAAGTTAAATCCTTGAACAAGTATGTTTTAAAGGTATTATACGTGTACTTTTCGCAAATTAACAGGTTAATCGGGAATGGTACACGATCGTCAAATTGTAGTTCAAATCTATATGAAACTGTGATATAAGCGAAATTGTAAATTAAATGATTTCAGTAAAATAAATATAAACTTCTCATCCTTTTATAGTATAATTCATAGAAAAACAAAATTGAACAAAATATTAACAATATATTTTTGGCGCGTTTCAGAAAAGTTAATATGAATAAGAAAAAAAATATGGCAATTGATTTCCAGGACAATATGATATTGTTAACTAGGAAGTATTTAAAACGTAAAATTATGTGTCCTGAAACAAAGTTTAGACATCATGTTAAAGAAAGAATGCATATACTAGAACTGTTAAAAAGAACCGTGGATATGGGTGAAAGTAATTCTGCTTTATTAATTGGACCTAGGGGTAGCGGAAAAACAACAGTATGTTTTCAGTTANTTTTCCAGCTAATAAACAGTATTTTAAAAGAATTATCATATGTAAAAAGTTTTAAAGAAAATGCATTGATAGTGAATCTTCATGGTCTCGTCCACACTGATGATCGATTAGCTCTGAAAGATGCTACACGTCAGATGCAATTAGAAAATGCAGTCGGTGATAAAGTCTTTGGTACATTTGCTGAAAATTTAACTTTCCTGCTTGATTGCTTAAAATCAGGTGATAAGAAGCATTCCAAACCAGTTGTATTCATATTAGATGAGTTTGATTTATTTTGTGAACACCACAATCAAACTCTATTGTACAATCTGTTTGATATCGCTCAATCTGCACAAGTAAGTATAAAATATGACCCACTTGTATTAATTGGGAAATTGATTTCAAAATGAATAAAATTGTCATCTGTTTAGGCACCAATATGTGTAATAGGAATGACTTGTAGACTAGACATTATAGAACTCTTAGAAAAAAGAGTTAAATCAAGATTTTCTCATCGGCAAATATTTCTATTTCCTGGGGATACATCATCCTCAGAACAACCAATATCTGCTTTTGATGATCGTTTAGAACTTTTTCAACATCTTCTAAGCCTTCCTGACGATGAAAATGTAAATAGGATAGAACATCAATACGATGATTGCACAATAGATCCACAATTTGGATCTGTATGGAATGAGTATATAAAAAGTTTAGTTAATAACCCTACTTTGGTAAATCTGTTAAAAAAAATGTATCAGATTGATGTAAGTGAAAGAAGTTTTAGAAGTTTTTTGGCAATGGCTGTTTCTACATTATCGGAAAAACATCAAAGATTAGAAGTAAATGATTTTGTAGAAGCAAGTAAAATGTTTTCTCAAGATGATAAAGTGCTAATGCTTGAGGGATTGTCTGTGTTAGAAATGTGTTTAGTAAGTACATCTATTGTTTTTTCTATTGGTATAGGATATATTTTTGACAAACTATTATTTTAGATAATAGCAATGAAACATGAAACAGAAATTTATGATGGAGAACCATTTAATTTCGAGGCTATTTACAATCGTTACATTAAATTTGCTAATCAGAATTCTTCTATACAAACTGTTCAAAAACCTGTTATTATGAAAGCATTTGAACATATTAAGGTAAGGTTTATAAAGTTGTAAGAAGATAATATTGTCATTATATTATAACATGAATAATAACACTATGCATTTAATTCCCACAGAATTTGGAGTTCTTATTGCCAGTGGGTGGTATGAATTCTAAAGTTGAAAAAGAATATCAATATTACAAATTTTTACTTACCTCGCAACAAGTTATGGAAGCTGTAAAAAATTACTCTGGATTGCCAACGGAAGTATCACAATGGGCAGTGACTAACATATAATCATGATGTATTCATAAAATTGCAGGTGCTAACAAATTTAGCTAAAACACAAATATTTTTTGGAACAAGTACGAGATTTGTATTTTTTAAAATGCATTTCCACCATAATTATTTATTTTAGAAAAGCAAAAGTTTGTTTTCTATACTATATTTTGTACAAGCATTTTACATGTGTATTCGTTTCAAAAATATATGTCTTTTACGCATGAAACTAGACATACAAACGTACTTAGTATCTGAAATGAAGCATTTTCTAAACACAACTATGATATCTAATTAGATCATGTGCGATCGCAACAGAAATTGTAGTTTGCATTTACAATATGAGATTACCATAAGCGTGTATATAGATTCAATATTTGATAATACTAAATAAGGTAAAAAATTAGGAATTGTTATTTTCTAGATGTCTATGTAATATAATCTTCAAAACGCAATTCCTCCCTATTATAGCATTAGGAAGGTCCAACATTACGTCCTTAATAAATAAAGACTACAAATAACTTTTCATAATAATATTTTATCTGAAACTTATAATAGAAGAGATTTCTGTATAAGTGCCATGCTATTAATCAAGATATTACGTGTATGTACAGTGTCTGTGATCTTTCAACAGGATTGTTCCCTATATACTAGCATTCATAATTCTTATTCATGTAGTCATGTAAGATTTTAATTATTTATCAGAGAATGCGTGTACATTGTATGGTTTAACAGGAACGTGTGAAAGCGACAAAACGTGTATATGAGTACATTTATACGTTTCTAATAAATTTACGATCGATACATTGTTAAAAAGCATTGAAAAACTAATCTATCCAAGCAAAATTCGGTTTGTTTTTATCGTTCAATACAGTATCAGTAATCGTATTCAGCTGAGAACTCTTTGGTAATTTTTTTCTAAGTAGAAATTGTTTTCCCCACTTCAAATGATATTTACGATTATATTTTTCGATATACGAATTGTGACCTGTTACAAATTGACTTATATAATTAAGTGAATAATATTTTTCAGTAAAATGCATCTTACCAGGATTAATTCCTACAGGATGCACATTTCGTAACTCCTGCTTTTGTGAAATTGGTCGAAGAGCAGACATGGCTCTACTTATTCCAATCTAAAAGTATATAATTTTATAGTGTATAGACTTTTTTATTACTACAAATATGTAATAGTTGAAATAAAAACCTGTGTATGTCGAATTCGATGTTCTACTAAATCTGCACCTAGAAGTTCATCATGGACACTCATTCTAATCGGTATTATTTTATTTATAGACTAGAAAAATGAAATAATAAGTAACATATTTGAATAAAAGAAAATGCTTTAAATAATACTTAATATGATCTACCCATAGCAAAATGATAGATATTGTAAAACTCCAAAGTGCTAAGCATACAACTGTTAAACATTGCACACCTAATAAATACGCTCCTCCTCCTATAAAGAGAAAAGTACTTTTGTATAACTTAATCATGTTATATGCATATATATTATTGTAGACCTTTGAATAATCCTTTTCTTCCATTGGTAGTATCAAGGGGATATGGATTGTCTGCAAATAAACCAACAGCAATAATACCCCAAACTCCACTGGCACCTATATTAAAGGAGAAACAAACAATAACTTAAGAGATGTAAAAGAATTAAAAAGTAAATTTAATAAAAGATTAAAACCATGTGTAGCACTGGCTCCAACTGGATCATCGATATGCATTTTATCTAAGATGGGCATAATGAAGCATGTAATAAAAGCACCAACCATCCCAACAAATATGGCTTCCCATGCTCTGAAAAGAAAACAACCGCCTGATTGACATTGTAAAGTTACTGCTAACATAAGAAATACTTTAGTTCATATTGACGATTATTTTATTTGGAAACTCACCTGTAACTGCAACTAGTGAACCAAGAATACCATTTATTTGACTTAGAATGTCAATACCATTTGGACTACTTAGACTGAATCCTAAACCAACTAATCCACCACCCATGCTTGCTAACATTGTAGAAACCGCTGCTCTAGCAGCATATTGCCATCGCTGTCCACTAACACCATATGTACTACCACTATTGAAAGCTAACCAGCCCCACCTTATATAATTATTGTATATTAATATGTTTGATAATTTAACTCTATAAATGAATAAAGTGTAATTATTCGTTTTACCAAAGTACAAATAAGCCCATAATTGCATTAACTGGACATCCAAGAGGCAATGAAGCAGTTCCATTATCATATCTGCCTAATCTTGGTCCCAAAATAATGGCACATGCAAGTGCTTGCAATTATAAAATTATATTTTAAACAATTGTAAACAAATTATTGCAAGAAAGATGTTAATATTTTACCAGAACTACCACCAACGAGGTGTACTGTTCCTGAACCAGCAATATCAACAGCACCCATGTTTTTCAAGAAACCTTGGTCACCCCATAACCATCCCGCTGGTACGCAATATACGATTGTATTTAAGAAAGAAAATAAACAATAGGCTTTAAAATTGCATCTGTAATTGTACGAAATCCAAATAAAATACAGAATGTTTAAAAATGATTTTACATAATTACCGTTCTGCCATTGCACCGCTAACAATAGTTGTTGAAGTAGTTGCGAAGCTTAACTGGAATAGAAATGCAGCACATTTTGGGCCTATAAGTTTATCTTCTAATGAAGGATCTATTAAAAATTCTCCTATACCGATAAAAGGATTACTGAATCTGTTTGTTCCAAAACTTAATGCAAAACCAAATGCCCAATAAGTTAAACCGCCGAGTACTATATCCACTACGTTTTTCATCATAATATTAACTTCATTTTTTAAAGAAACACATCCAGATTCCAACATACCGAAACCTACATAAAGGAAAAAATAATCTCCATTGTATTATTTAATGTTATCTAATTAAACACTTTACCCGTTTGCATAGTGAAGATTATGAAGGAATTTGTCACAATCCAATTACTATCTTCTTGATTTAAATTATATGCCGAAATAATATATGTTTCGGCAGTTGAAGTATTTGTGATGTTCGTTTCATTATTCCCTATTTCCATTTTATTTCAAGACTTCCTTCACCGAGAGAGTAACATTAACTAGATGGTATTTTCTATTTGACCGTTCCACGAGACGGTAAAAGAAAAACACGTTAAAAATGAACGAGTCGCGACGAAAACATATTAACTATGAACAAGTTACAGTTTGTTTCAGTCGCTTTCTCTTGATGCCGCAAAATTTCTGTTTCTGTATTGTAGAAACGTATCATTAATGAACAGGGAAATAATTATATACACAGAATTTCTTTTTATATTCTTTTTATTGGCCCACATCCAGCCGTTACAACAAATTTTGACCTCACCACATGTTCAGCAAGTACTTTCCATTTTATTATAGTCAAATGATATTGAATTACGTGAATAGGATAATACTAGCCTAAATAAGAATAAATTATATCACATAAAACATCTACACAGAATTATGAATTTCTCATAAGGCCATTCTAAATATTAGTAATTTTTAAATAAACATTAAAATGTGTAAATATATTTTTAACAATTGTGAAGTAAAATATTCTTCCCAATACGAAGAAAGTTTCCCTTTTAAAACTTTTTAAATTTTATATCAGGCTAGACAAGATAAGAAAACCATATAACATAGCTCTGATTCTGACATTCTGATTCCCTAAGTTTTTTTCAATCAGGGGTGAGTGATGGAATCAAAAAAATACAGCGTTCGTATATTTGGCAGACGAACGTGTCCAATTTACCTTAAGGAAGCAAACTTAAATTAATACATGGTGCTAGAATTTAAAGTTTCACTCAAAATAATTGAAAGATGCAATTTTGTTAACACTTCCAAAAGCTTCTAAAAGGACTACGTTATTGTAGATGGCAAATTCTTGTTGTCTGCTCTTTTGTTTGGATGTTGTTTTCTTTATTCTTTTATAATTTAGTGTCCGTATACATTTTCATCGCTGTATGCTATATAGAGAAAGAAATCTTCTTCATGATGTTCCTATAAAAAATTTGGATTACAGTAAATATAGATATATTTATGTATCTTCATGTTTGAAATTATATAATTACCGCATAGAGAGAACCCATAGTAGCACTTGTTGGAGGAATAATATTGTTCACAAAAAAGAAAAGAGCATCTTCTGGACGAAGGTGAATTCGTTTACGGACTAAAAAGTAGAATTGTCCCACGGTCAAATCAGATGGTACTAGATATTTTTGTTTATCCAAGTCACTAATTTTAGCTTTTGGAGCCTTCTCAACAATAACCTAGGAAGTATAAATTTTTTTATCAATTCCAGTTGAGAAGTAGTATAATGAAATAAAAATTATTTTAATAAAAAAAAAGGAATATTTAATTATCCTATCAGAATCTTCTACATCATTACTAGAACCATAAAATATTTCAAACTTGGCCCCTTATCAAGATCAAAAACTAACTTCAAATTCACGTTTGATATTATATATATTTGACATTTATCCAAATCTCTAAAGAAACAAGAGTTGGTTAACATTTTTAATATTTTATTCTATGTATGAAAACAACGGCCGTTGATACATTGAAATTCCTTAAAAATTGAATAAGAAACGAAATTACTTCCCTTTTCATTTGATTTTATTAATAAAAAATTATAGGTACGAACATAGTATGATCAATAGACTCGAGCAATGGCAAAGCGAGCATATAAAGAAATTCGATCCGAATAAATTTAATCGTTCGCTAGATCAAAGGAAAAATCTTTCCATCACCTCGAAATATGAGCGTATACGACGTAGAAAGCCGACCTTGGCTCATTCCAGGCCAGGAAATTCTCGGGATACGGACTAAATCGGTTAATGACGAATTACAATGGTCTATTATAACGATGAATCAATGATTTTTCGAAACGATGCAGATTGCATTAGGAAAGAAAATGAATTCTTTTCGTCGACTGATAAACTAGTTAATATTTTTGGATGAGATACTTACAGGAACCCTTTCGGGATATTTTCGTCGAATCTTTTCACCCTCGACCTTCCTCCTTTCGAAAGAGTGTTTCTCTTTGTAGTGAAACTTCATTGTTCTCGCGCACTTGCACGAGTCGTGCAATTTAATGAAATTGTTTCTTCTTTGTAACTACCAAATGTCTCTTTTTCTTATCGATTCATACGATGATTCCGAACTGGAAATACGACGATACGATGATACTCTTCTCCACTTCTGTCACAACAATCACCGTGCGTCAGTTCGTCTGCGCACTGCAATTTACTTTTGTACTCTACGCGAACGCAAAGTAGTCCCTTAGTTTCAGTCGTAAAACACGACGAAAAATATATGTACCTAGAGATCAGATGATATCTGCTAGCAATTTGTTTAAACAACTCGAATACGCTTTGATGCGTTATCACGATGTCTGCTTGATAGAAGAAGAACGGTTTCACAGATGTATTTAATAGATAAAACAGTACCGTCTTCACGAATATTTCCTTCTATAGAATATTGTTTGACGTTACTCGAGAATGAGGCAATAATATTGTTATTTATCAAATTAACAGAATTTTTTAATAAATTTCTTATTTATTTATATAATAGTTACATGAAAAAAAAAAAGGAAAATAACTTTTCGTAGAATTCTATTGTTCGTTAAACCATTCGTTTAACCATGTTTTCCATTAATTTATTTTGTATTTTGATTAGAAAATGTTTCTTTCGTTAATTTTCCCTAAAATTGCATACAACTTGACTAACTATACAAAAATATTTAAAGTTCTTTGAAAACATAAATGTTGAAACTGTCGGGGATCTAATTGAACCTTAAATAGATACGAGTATGTTAATGATAAGGAGTGACTTATGTTTTTTACTGCTACGCATATAGTTAGTGATGCATGTTTTTACATTCTCACTCTTACGAGGAATTCATCGTTTACGTCTTAATAAATTTGGTTTTCTTTTTACTCTTGATAATTAATGGACTACACAAGTTATTATGTACAATTTCACAATTATTANAAATTTCTATAAAAAAAAAAAAAATGCTATATGATTTTTTTCATTATTTATTAGTAGAAATATGTACAGATAATTCTGTAATTGTATATAGAATTAAAACAATTTTATTCTGCATCTTCTTCGTCGTCATCTTCTTGACTGTTAACAATTTGGAAATACCTTAGTTCATACGTTTCTCTGTCTTTTGATACAACACGTAACCAATCACGCAATTTATTTTTTTTCAGATATTTTTTCGTTAAATATTTGAGATACCTATATGGACATATTTTTATTTTAGTGCAAATATCAGTTATCTTGTAAGAAGATAATGTTAAACCCAATAGTTATTAACGATTATAAAGATCATAAAATATCACTTTTATATACTGGACAATACCCACCGCTTAGAAAAGTCAATATCGCTATTAACAGATAGTTTCATTTTATCCCTTTCCAAAGTAACACTGTTACCAAAATTGTTTGTTTTACCAGCAACTTTGATTCTTTCGTGCAAGTACTTTTCCTGTAAAAATATAATATATTTCAAAGATTGAAATATACATAAATACAACTTTTATGAAGTTTTGATATATGTGAGGTTAAGATCATACCAGGTGATAAATTACTTATATATGAAAATTTAAATTACAAAATATCCGGATAGAACAAAAATATGAAGAATAGAGAAATGAAGTTAAGAAAAACTTACAAAATTGGATACATCCATTATGTTATCTTCCGCAGGATGTGTACAGTCAATAGTAAATTTAAGGGACACCTTTTTCTTCTGGCCTTTACCCCGGAGGGCCTGTTTTTTGATGGCCGGTCCCTTGGATTTCTTTGCAACAGGCTGAAAAATGTATAATTCCTCATTTTTAAGTTCTTTTCATTATAAAATTACGTTTGTTGTAGATACATGTGCTAGCCACTAATAGGTATCTATGTTGGAGGTTTACATCCAACGATATCTTTGTAATCTTTTCCAAAATGCAAATACAATTGTATCATAACGAAAGGTTGTAACACATTGTTTTATATTTTTAGCGAATTTTTAAATAATCTTCAAACATGCTCAAATTATAGCCATTCTTTTTCACGAACAGAAAACTCACCGGAGCCATGTTTACAAATGGTCAACAAATGGAAGAGTTTGATACCTTATGGCGCTACGATCGTTTCGTTGATATCAGGAGCGTACTAGTTCTATATGAAACCCCGAGGTTATAAAGTTATTAGAGAAATAAAAAATTATTTTCGATATTTCAATTAATCATGTCGTTTGCATCGTAGCGTTCAATATCCTTGGGCTATTAAAATACATTTGCAGGATAAGTGGAATGTAAACTAATAAATAAGAGTATAATAAATTATTTGCAAATTATTTAGTTTTTCATAATTGTGTTTATTTAAGACTAATATACAGTAACATCTAAAACTAGATGAACATAGATTCCTCGATCAGTAAATCGAATGACGCTCAACTCAATTAATAGTCACGATTATTAATCGCATCATTATACCTCGTAATAATACGTTAACTGCCTATGGTGAAGCCTTCTTACGTATAATTATTCTCGTCGTACTTACAAACGTCTTAAATAATCGTTTCTCTATTGTTCTTCGATTTGTGGACATAGTAATAAGCATTTCGGAGAAAAAGGGAGGGGATCGAGGGACAAGGGGTAATTATTTAATTGCATCTTGAGCAAGGAAGGTATGCTTCGAGAGATCGATTTTACAGTAATCCAGGGCAAAACGTTTTACGATTGATAAACCTTGAAATCTTGTTCATATTTCAATAATGTAGCAAAATGAATATCTTACTTCTATCGATCTCTTTTCGATAAATTTCCATTACAGCCCCTACAAGTCCTTTCCTTTTTAGTTTTTGTCGTTTTCCTTTGAAACATGTCTCTTCCATTCCTTTTCTTCGAAAATACAAAGTTTAAGTTTCTTCCGTAGAACATCTAGTCATCGTACATACGATGTATGCACATACAGGTATACAAGCGTAGTCGCATAGTTTAAGAAAAGAATAGATAGTACGAATAATCGTATCGCTTACCATCTTCTTACTTAGCTATGGAAATCGTACGATTTTTGTGACAAGGAATAAACGAACTGGTCGAAACACTAATTGATTAGGCCAATAAAGAGAAGAAGAATATTGAGAAGTTGCCAGTTATTTTACGAAAAGAAACTTCTACCGCGGCATTTATCCTTCATCGTCGAAACATTTCTTTATTCTTTCCTTTTTTTTTCTTTCTTCTTTTCTCTTCCGGTTTCGCAGCGAAAGAAAAATACACGTTACGCGGCTGGTAATTAAGAATTCGGCCAGTACACTGATTTTCCTCAAATACGGTGGAATATTCTCTTACACGCGATTTCACAGATAAAAATAATAGAAAATCTTGATGAAACTTCTATTGAAAAATGCTTCCCCTTTCGCTCGTAGCTTATTATTTCTGAGGGAGTATACAAATAATCTGATAGTCGATAATTTGATCTATAGTATTTAGCAAAAGAAACTGCATCGTTTCTTTGGTTGGTACGATTTACAATGAAGTATGAGTTGTTCTACACGAAAAAGGGAGCATTCATGGCGCAAACTTTCCGCGAATTTACTTTGTGTTATTTTCACTGCTCTTCTTCTCACTGCTCTCTTCTTTTATTAGAATAACCGTGCATCGACTGATGGAAAGTAGCGTATTCGTAAATTGAATAGTTGCACAGAGAAAAAGACGAAAATTCGTAAAACATCGATGTCTCGCGTTAGTAAAGAAGGGCGGCGAATTGCAACCAAGCTGAAAGTCAGAGATTCGAATCCGTGAAAAGAGGATTCTTAAAGAAGGATCGTGGAAACAAACGTAACTAACGCGGACATCCTCCCCCTTGATGTTCTTGTTAATATTTTATTTAGCGCAACAACTGCTAATCTTCGTTTATGAACCGCTAAAGAATAATAAAAGTTAACGCTAACAATCTCTCTCTCTCTTTCTCNTCTCTCTCTCTCTCTCTCTCTCTCTCTCTCTCTCTCTCTTTCTCTCTTTCTCTCTGTCAGTTTCTTGTATTTTTGTTCGTCGCAGTACCTACTATGTATTTATAAGTCATATTATTTATATATATATATATATACACACATATACATATATATACATATAGATATATGTATGTATGTATGTATGTAGTTGAAACTTACATCGATAATTCGTAATAATTTATGTACATGTACACGTATATACGTAAATACACATGTCTGACCACTAACAAGCGGACAGTGTCCTCCCTCGTATTTCTTCCATTCGTTTCTCTCGTACTAACTCTTCGGCTAGGATTATCGTGGGTGGTATACGTGAATCGAGAATTTCCAGTTAGTCGAGGTCGATGACGATATACAGAGAAATCTATACGTACACAGATCGCTAACTTTTCCTCACGAAATAAACGTTCTGGAGGGTCGATCAACTTCCCTACCGGTTCTCTAGGTGCTCACCACCAAGCAGGAAGTGGATATAGTATTAGACAGATTGTTCCTAGAAGCTATTACGGAACTCGCGACTTATTCTGCAGCGTAATTTTAACACATTAACTGCACAGAGGAACTAATAGTATGCGCCACGTGTTTCCTTATTGTTTTCATTCAGGGCTCTTCGGATTGTATGCACTGCGGCCGAAAGATGCGGCGAAAAGGAGAATGGAGCGCTTGCTTGATCGAAACAGAGGTACACCTTAGCGAATCGGTTATTATGTATTTTCATTTTTCTCTTTGTAGATTGCATCGCGGGCAGTTAACGCGTTAGCTGTTCGTTCCTCGATTAAACGTTTATTTCACCGATTCTCGTAAGTTCCATTCCCTTCTATACCGTTGAAGTGGTCGAAAAGAAACCTGTGCTGACTGTAGGATGAAAATTTTTCGATACGGTTCAACGCGTGCACACGCGTCTAGCGATCCGGGATCGATCCTAGTTTCTTTTCTCTCCTTTTCTTTCTTTCCATTTCCCTCTTCTCACGATATTTTACTCCTCTCCTCAAGCCAATAGATTTCACGCTGCTCGCTTAACATTAGCTCGGAAAATTCTTATTGCGATACGGTACGGTACGGAGAAGTGTATATTTTTTTACATCACGCTGTGAATGCCGTTCATGGAGCCGACTAACGCTGCACCAGCGGTTTGTGATCCGCTTGAACCGCCCGCTCCACCTGCTCCGCCCGCTCCGCCCGTTGCACCGGCTGGAACAGCTGCACCCTGAGGTGGAATAGCTGGTGGATAAGCATACGGTGGTGCAAGTGGTGGCGGTGGTTGCGATTCTGGCATGAATTTCGCTGTAAAATGCAATCACATCGATTATTCCTCCGATACGCGCGGAAATCTTGCTTAACGGGGAAAAAGAAATCGGGATTATACAGGTGGAAGGATGTTAATTTTCATCTATACAAATCTTATCTTTTTTTCTTTTCTTTTCTTTTCCTTTTTTTTAACAACAGTCTATCAGAGGAAGAAAAATTGGTAAAGAAAGGCGAACACGAGCATGGACATTTAGTGTAACGAGTATCTTTTGTTTTTCTAGAGATTTTTTAGGTTGGGAACGTGCCGGACGAAAGTGAATACCACGAGAAAAGGTAGGACAAGAGGCACTTTACTTCTGAAGTTCGACACGGGAAGAAGAAATTTCGTGGCGCGAAATTAGGTTAATAAGACGTTAGAAACAAAGTTGAGGTGTATTAGAGTGATCGCTGTTGGAACGTGTGCCCGAAAAAGGAGTTATGTATCTGTCTGCTTATTGGCAATTGATAAACGTTTTAATCGTGTGTGGAGATATGATGGGTTGGGGTCGCCTTTTCGTTACCATTGTTTATACTGTTTTCTTTTTTTTTTTCTCAGGTCGGACACAACGAAAAAACGCGATTTTGGCGGAACATCGATACACTTTAACAACTGAAACACAGCAAATTGATTAGAAGACGATTGTCTTTGGTAAAATAAGGAACACAAGAATAGGAAAGAAAATGAAAAAGGAAGGTATATTCAGTATTCTTACCTCCTACTAGAGCGAAATAGATACTAGATTCGTAAGGGGTCCTTTTCCCCATCGTTGCGATGAAATAATTTTCTAGGTTGAGAACTTCAACCAAAATGTCGACTTTTTCTGGCCACGACCGTGATCAAGATTCGCGATATTTCTTCTCTGATTCCTCTTTATTCGAGGATATCGTCTTCCGGTGGAGTTTCGTTGAAGGGAAAAGAAAAAGAAGAAGGAAAGCGGAACATCCAAGAATGCAAACCTAACACGATCGTACCCAAAAAGTAAAGTCGCATAAAGAGTTTTCACTTCTTTTTCTTTCCTTCCTCTCTACAGCTGTCTCTTTTTTTTTCTGACTACGCACTGTAATTTTTATTCGATACTGTACAATGTTGAAAGCAGCATAATCATGATCATAATCATCATTAATAATTAACACGCCAACGGTGAAGATATTGCATGACGTACAGTTATGCATTTTATAATTTTCTTTCTCTCTTTTTCCTTTCTTTTTTTAAACACAATTTGATCGTTTAAAAACGCTATGATTTCGAGCCGTGATTCTAATAAGAATACAGTTTGAAACTTCTTCTCCCCTAACGATCCACAATGATCCCTATACCGCGTTAACAACTTCTGGTCCCCTTCTTCGCGTAGCTTCGACGAATCATTGGAATTTCGTTAGAAAGAAGAGAAAGAAACGATTTGGATAAGGTTTCCAATGTGGACAGAATTTATCGAGAACACTGATTTCAAAGTCGATTAATCGACCGTTATCCTCTTCTTTCGTAGATAAACGAGGATACCTTCTTCCGGGTGAACGAATAGAGATTTCGTTCGTTAAATTGATACGCGGAGGAAGGGACTCGATGGATTCTAGATGTGAAACTTCGAGTGGTTTGTTCGTTCGATGGGTGAACACGTATATGAACACAAGAGTAAACGAGTGAAGCGAAAAGAAAACCATCGACGACTTCTTCGAGCTGCCTGAGAAGTCATGTCGTTGAATATGCTTCCTCTGGTTGGATTCTTTCATTTCATCGTTTCGTTAGCGGGTGGCCGATGAGAAACTTCGAGGATACCGCTTCCTCTGTACAATCGTGTACGAAGTGTCGACAAAGAATGACGACACGTTTTATACGAAATCGTGTTCTACATAGAGAAACGTTTCTGAAAAGGTTATGCAAGCTTGTAGTATTACGAACATGGCGATCTCAAGCAATGGAAGAGCAGTTCAAATTTACCTTGCTCTATAGCAAACGACTGTAACGTGGGTTGCAACGCGCTTCCGCATCCTCTTTTAAAACGCATTCAAAATTGTACTACGAGAAAAACGAAGAAACTTCCACGGATGCAACTTTGCAACTCTTTTCAAGTTTTTCGTGTGTAGCGTAGAGTTCGTAACATATCTTCCATCTTCGATGACACTCCGTACGCGCATTTTCTCACCATCTGTTCTTTTCTTTTCTTTTCATTTTTTCTTTTTCCCGGAATAATAATGAATTCCACGGTGGTCGTCACATTGCCGGGTTTTTGTCTTGTTAAACATTACTCTGCACTATTATTATTGTTATTGTTGTTGTTTTTGTTGTTGTTATTATTATTTCGGATTAATTGCATTATGCTTTACGTCTTTTGCAAATATACTTATATCAGTTATTTGTTAAATCTGTTAATACTTGACAAATTATCATAATAGAATAGACCAATTCTGCAGTATATTTTAGTATAAACAACGTAAAGGGAGATCTGCTTACTATTTCTGTCGCATTTCTTATTATCTTCCCCTCTAAAGGCTCGGTTTCTATCGTTATGTAATTTAATTTAAAAGCTGATATCCATATATCAAAATATGAAGGCATTTCTTCCCGGGATCCCTGTTTATAAGTCATCTCGTGACCTGTAGAGCATGTTCTTTGTGCACGTAGAACTCCTTTATCTTGTAGAAAAAGTATTCATCCCTGTTGTCTGCCTGCCAAGAAAATGAATCTTTCCAACGTATCAAAATAATGGCTGGCAGGTGTAATAAGAAAAATGCGAAGGAATTAGTTCGCAATGATGTTTACAACGTGTTTTGAAAAGCACCGATACGCTGGCGAAAATAAATTGAACCTTGCTTCAATTTGTCTTCTTTTGAGGATAGATGACTCCACGTTGAATCAAAACTNATTAATATTATTAATATTATTATTAACATGTATACATAACATTTGTAGATAATTCTTCAAGCCTTAAAACGAACCTATATTGTTGCCTCGAGCAAGTCGATGCGTCTCTCTCTTTTCTCGTTCATCGCGTTATTTTATTTCATATTTTCTTCCCTCTTTTCTTCTCATTTTTTCCCCTTTTCCCTTTTTGCTTCTTAATCTTTTTTCCCTCCCGCCCCCCTTTTTTCGTTTTTTTCGTTTTGTCGCACAGGTTGCTCGAAAACGTTCGTTGCCGTTTTCGACGAAGGCAGGTTGCATTTACTATTTATTTCCCGATTCAATGGAAGGACAACGGACGCGAAAGAACAAAGGATACGCGTGACTCTCTCTTTCTCTCCCATCCTTTCTCTCGATCACCCTTTCGCTCTGTTTTACTCTCTCGCTCTCACGCTCACTATCTTGCGTGGTTATATCTTTTTTTCCTTTTTTTTTTTTCTTTTTTTTCACTCGTTTTATTAATTATCAGCGGTTGGTCGTAATCGAACGAACATGAAGGAGAAATGATATTATTTACAACACGAGATGTACATATATGTCGCGAACGGGGCGCACGATCCATCGGTGATTATCGTAGCCGATCTTCCCGCTTTTCTTTGAGATCTAGAAGCGTAGAAATCTTATCGATTCCCGTCAATCTTCTCGCGTTTCATTCCAGCTGCTCTTTATCGCGAAACGTCATTTCTCAAACGTACGGAAAGGATAAGAAAAGAATCGCAACGAGATCTCGACGATGAGAAGCGTTTAAAGGCAAACATTACGCTGCTTTAATATTGGAAAAGACGGACAAGTATCCTCAATCGTGGAATGACATCGTTTTATCGTCGTACAAGCTAGAGTCCCGATGCATGCTCTCAGCTTACCCTGGATCGAACGCTCTCCCTCGCAACTTCATACATGTTTATTTATAAAGTAAACGTCGATATACATTTATACGCACATTTATTTATTTATTTATATTCGGCACTTCTTTACAATGAAAATTCCCTATGACACTCTGCCTTCGTCGAAAAGGATTCTGCAAGTTTTTACGGACACCCTGTATCGCAATACTTCCTCGATATCTCCTCTCTAACTCTCTTCTGCTCTTTGTACACACTGGCCATTATTTTTTTCCCCTTTTTATTTATTCAGCGCGGATTAATTCAACACTTCGTTGGATGGACGAAGGAAGGCAAGGATCGAACGGCTGGTTGTCACGTCCTCCTGTTCTCGACTAGATACGCCTGATCATTTTCGTTTGTTATCGACCGATGTAACGGTTGCGATTGTTAGACGAACGTTTGACTTCGTGTTCGCTTTGAATCGTTTCTCAAGCTCTTATCATTTTCTACTTTCTCTCCTCTCATTTTGTCGCCGGCCTTCGTCCATTTGCGAAGCGTTGACAAAAGAATTTAATTTTGCGTCCGCTCTCGTGCTCGAATCGAAAGCATAGTTTTTGATGTCGAACAAGAAGGCGGAATTTGCAAACGAAACCATGCTCGTTACGTTCACTTCTTCGATCTTCTCTCTGTTCGATAGAACACGTCGTTCCTCGTCCTTCGAGCTTGTTCTCGCCTATTTCCCCTTTATCGTTTCCTTTCTTTTTTTCGTTTTTTTTTTTTTTTTTTTTTTTTTTCTTTTTGCTTTTCAAACTCGGAAGATCGAAGAGTCCCATTAAGCTGTTTTTCGAGAATCGGTCAACGATGGACGCTCCATCGATGCCCCGTCATTACGACCGTTCTTTCTTTTTTCTCGGTCGCTTTGATCCTATATTCTGCGATACTCCTTTTGCCGTTGCTTTGTTATTGTTGCGGTTGCTCGTCGATTGTGTGTAACTTTTTTTTTAAATTTTTTCTTTATTTTGTTTTATCGGTAACGCAGTTTCAAACTCGTCTCACGCGTTCAAACCCGCCGCCGTTCCATCACTCGTCTGCGTTTCGCTGTTGGTTGCTTTTCCTGTTTTCTTTTGTTGTTGCTGTTTTTGTTGTTCCTATTGTTGTTGTTGCTGCCTTAATTTTACTCACGTGTTCAGTTTTGCGAGTCGCTGCCGCCGGTGGCGCTCGCTGAAAAGAACAACAAGCGATTGTTTTTTTTTCCCATGCCTGTTTCCAAGCGATCGCTAATTCTTTTTTTTTTTTTTTTTTTTTTTTGCAACGTCTTTCATCTCACTGGACGTTTCTGTCACATCGCTTGGTTTTCTTTTAGATGTTTCGTTTTCTGGTATTCTTCGCATGCAGAATGCCGGCCTACGATCGTCGTGGAGAAAGACAGCTTGCTCGTTTCGATAGAATGCGAAGAGCCGTGATAGATTTATCGCGAAAGAAAGTTGAAAGCCCTGGTAATGTAAATTAGCTCTGAAAAGCGCAAGTCGCTCGAAGGAGATACGGCGCAAGTAAATAAAGACACTTTTGGTCGGACTGGCTCGGCGATATCGGTCGTAATTAACGTTTTATGGCAACTCGAAGAGCGTCGATATCTCTGTCCACGAGAATAATAGATCTAATAATCTAATATTCAAAATATATATTTAAACGTATAAAACTACGTTACGTGTCAGGCAAATGTCATGCAACTTACGATCATATCCAACATCGACTACAGCACGGAAATTAAGTCAGTCCATATACACTGATCGTTCCATGTAAAGACCGAACACCATTATCGCGCTTTTCTTTTTTCCTCTTATCGCTCTTGACTTTTATCCAGCGCTCGGAATCGTTTCCGCTTCCCGTTTTCCCATGAAAATGTTTCTCGTTGCAACGATCACTGTAACTCGCTGGACGCCTCGATAAAAGCGTTCCATCCAACTTTCCTTCCATATAATGTAGCACATAATATAGTCGGCAACCAGAGGAAGCCATGCATCGCTACCTTTCCGATCACACTAGAAAACTATCTATCGAACGTAAAACATAAAAACGTAAAGCATGCTCCATAATTGTCTACAAGCTAGAGATACATGCACAGCATTGAAGATCGTCCCAGAAATATTTCGTTTGCGAGAAATATTCGCGTGAGATATTTTTTACGTACATATATCGTAGATATACATAAACATATATCGTTATGTAATTGTATATATTCCAGAAGGTTGTTCGAGTTCGTGGAAAGAAACAGGTTGGACGCGTGACAAAGGTAAATAAATGAATAAAGATAGTATCTCATGCTGAATCGAATATGCAAAAAGTCGGAATTCGAGCTGCGCGCAGATATTGATCGAATACTTTGGAAATTGTATTGGCAATGTATCATCGAATATCGTTTACCTTCAAGATTGAGAAAGGAAAGAAAAAGAAAAAAAAAAAATATCAGAAGATCGGGCGACGTTCACTTCTGCGCGTAAGAGTTTTGTAAAAAGAGTTAAACTTAGAACCTGTGTGCCGGAAGTGAAGAAAAATTTTTATTCTTCTACGATGTCCAAGAAGACGAAGAAGAAGAAGAAGAAGAAGAAGAAGAAGAAGAAGAAGAAGAGAATGTTGAAAAGAGAAAAATGGTATCGATAAAGTGCAGCCATAAAAATTGTAGCTTACCGTACCGAAGAGAAGAGTAGGAGTGAAATAAAAGCTTTAGAAGTCTCTTTCTATTTTGTTGTTACTGTTGTTGTTGTTGTTGTTGATGTTGTTGTTCTTACTGTTGTTCATAGAAGCAATATATATAGTACTTGTTGTTATTAATGTTGTCAATTTGTCGTTGTGGTGTTGTCCTTTCGTGTTTTCATTTCTCGGTGGTGTTTATTTACAATTATTCGTTCATTTCTATCTCTGCTCACTGTCCGCGATTCTTTACGCGCATTATCGTTCGTTTATTTTCTTTTTTCTCTGCTTTTCTAAATTCTTTTCTCACGACTATATACAGCTCCGAGCTTCATCGTAGTTTTTTGCTCGTTTATACTCGTTTTTTCGACCACCAAAAAATTGAAAATCACTGGCTGGGACTAACTTCGGAAAAAAGACAGGGGTAATGCCACCAAAAAGTACAGACAGACACATAACAGTAATTACGAGGCACAGGTCTGGGTGAGTGGTTGTGTAGCTTTTCAAAACGTCTTTCTTGTCGCGTTCCAAGCCGATTGTCTTGCTGTGGAATGACCTCAAAAAATTCAAAAAAGCACCGCGCTCTTCTTCGAAAATACACTTTGTTCCCGCTAAAACCACTTTTTATACTTTACTTCGTTCTATTTTGACTTCTTTTTTTTTTCTCTTTTCCAAATTACGCGTACTCTTGTCGCAACGAAGTCAAGGAAACGGTGGAGGCTTTGAATTGGTAAAAACACCTAGCAAAGTTTAAATATTCTCGATCGATTACTCGAACTCGCAACTAGTTATCTAAATTTCTGCATTTCTTACAGAAATTGTACATTAAAGTTAAACACCCGATATTTAGGTTCTCTCTCATAGCCTCCATCGTTCGTGTTTGTGGTGTCGCTGGTCTGGATCGTGTTGCTTTGTAACAGACAGATCAGGGTTGGCTGACGATTAGAGATTCTCGTCGAGAATTCATGAAACACCATTTCTCTGCTTTTTTCTCGTCCCCGATGCTGGCGGACGTGCGTGATCCGCGATCCTTAATTGCAGTAGTGGCCCAGTGAAATCAGTGGTTCATGAATATACAACGAGTCTCGAAGGACGGTACTGATTCGTATGGGGGAAATACAAATAGCGACAGTACAGTATTTTAAGGAATCCAGGACATGGAATCTGGCGGTATAGAACAACGAGAACGAAGATATACACATACGTATACAGGTTTTTCGTACACACGTCCTACGTGAACAGATAAGGATAAAAAAGGAAAAAGTAGAGAAATAGAGAGAGAGAAAGAGAGACAGAGAGAGACAGAGAGAGAGAGAAAGAGAGAAAGAGAAAGAGAGAGAGAGAGGGAGAGAGAAAGTGAGAGAGAGAGAGAGAGAGAGAGAGAGAGAGAGAGAACAGTAATACGCAATGTCGCAGTTTTGTTGCTTTCTACCTTCAGACTCACTCACACACAAATCTCTTCCACCAACCAGCGCGTCTACATAAAGTACGCTAGACGAAAAAGAGAATTCACACGTTAGATGATGAACAGTGAAAGATTACAAACACATTAGCACGTGATCCTTCTCGATCTTCAATAAACAGTTTCCTTCCGTGAATACGAGAAAGCTTATCCTCCAGAGAGAGACAAAAGTTAATTTCGATAGTCGCGATCACGCAGTTTAAATTGAACTTTATCTCGGCTCTTTTCTTGATATCGTCATAGCAATTTTCTTCAGTCTTTCGATTCACGAAACAATGATCGACAAGTTATGACTTAAGCAAAGCATGGTGATACTTCTGTCGACAAGATTTTATCAGTTCGTGGAATTCCTAAGGGATGCTTGAAGGAATTCCTCGATTAACCGTGCGCGCTTATTGGCGACACCTCACTTAAAGGACATCGACGTCCCTTTGCGTCGTGCAAACACAATATGGTTTCAGTGACGGAAACCTCTTCTCAACACAGATATATAGACGGCAGAGACATTAGCCAGGAACGACTGATTCAGCTCGATATTATATAAAATCGAAGAAATATAGCTACTACCGTATCGTTAAACACTTGGACGTGTGGTTGAGTAACACGCTCGAGTGTCATTTTTAGCCAATACCGAATTAGTCGTCCTGAATCGTGAGGCGAGATATACCGATCGTATGATACAGAACATTTAGACAGTTACAATGGCAGTATCATTAGCTTTAGTAAGTGCATCTATGCGTCTGGTTACTTACCAACAATGATGGCCAATATGATTAATCCGATGACGCCCATGATGATCATCATCTGAAATTACGAAGACAGAGGAGAAATGAGAGACTAAAGTCTAACGAGAATTCCAGTGGGACCATGAAAAGGAAGGAAGCGTTACCTTCAGATTTTGTAGCCAGAACTTTCTCTTCAATTTTCCTGCTTGTTGTTCGAATTGTGATGCTCCTTGTTGAAGCGCGTCTAAAAGAACAGATTATTTAGAAAAACTTTTCGTAGGTCATCAAAAAGCTTTGGCTATTTTTGTGGCAATCGATTTTAAGAGCTCGAAGAACACGTTGAAGTGGTCTTGGTAAGAAGTTCCTTGGGCAAGAAATGTTACGATGTCAGACTTTATGAAAATGACTAGGACGAAAGAGATTTTTATTACGACAAATGCTTTGTTTCAACTTCCCACGGGATCCTACGGTACGTTCTTACAAAGAGTCGCGAGTTCCTTTCCAGATCGATCGAAAAAGTAGCTATATATCTTTTGGGAATAACGTAACTCAACGGTAACGGAACGAATTAGACAAAATTTTTAATTACGATATTTTGCGAATATTTATTTCCTACTCGTTTTCTACGTAGCTTCCTAATGTGCGATACGATAATTTCAAAATTGATTTCATACTGGCTAAAGATTTCCATAACGATCAAACTGCGAACAGGGAAAAAGATCGACAATGGTCAGCCCGGTAACATGGCATCGATTCGCGAGCGTCACCAGTAATCGATATCAGCGTACAGAGAGACGCGCAGGGTTGAACTACTTTAATGCCGCGCGAGAATGAATGGAGAGAATATCCTTCGAGCAAACGTAGCCAACAACTCGTCCTTCGGTTTAATCCGTCGCTTTGTGCATTCCTAATCGCGTTACGTGTTTCTACTTTCCCTCATTTAACCATTATGACATTCTTTCTGTGAAAACTTCCGCTGCATATCACAACGACGCATATATATATATATA
>NIJG01000098.1:1102846-1124634 GCA_002201625.1 Euglossa dilemma | reverse complement strand
ATATATATATACAGAATATATATATATACAGAAACACGTCTAGACACAGAGTACATAATATGCCATCGTTTAGCTGGCCTTCCTCCTTTCTCTCTTCTACCACTTGTCGGTACTTGGTGTCTAAACTTTTCAATTTCACACAAATACGAATCTCTATCTTCTTTCCTGCTACGTTATTCCAGCTACTCTCTTGTATTCGAACCGTTCGACGTATAAAATCGTATTCGAAATACTTGGTGCAAGTTCCTCTGGGCGTGTGTTACGGACGTAAAGAGGAAACGGAAGCGGATGATGAATGTTTGGGTTTTCGTTACTACCGCCATTGCAGTTGGTAGACTGAGAGTTGTGGGATCGTCGAAGGGAATTGGCCCGCCGCTAGTTTGCCAGCGTGCGATTTATGGTAGGGACTTGAAGAGAGTTTATCATTGGGAAAACCAAGGTGTCAGAGGGTTCCCGGCGACTCGCTGTCGCCTAGCTATCGGGTGTCGAAGGAGAGACCGTTTAAAGAGTGCACGGGAAGGTTTATAGGAATGGCAAGCAGCCAGACATTGCGTTGCCTAAAGAATGGAACTTCACTTTGTTCCTAGAGGATCTGGCCACGGAGTAGGGAAGGTGATGCGACCTTCCAGTGATCTTTCGCGTTTCACCTCGCGATACTTACCCGAATACCTTCGTAGAGCTAACATCGAAAATTCTATAACATACCTGCTCGATCATCGAGCTCGGAGAGCTTTTGGTCACGCTCCAGCACTTTCTCGACATTCGTTTTCATGATGTCAACGACTTCGTCCACCTGCGCTTGCGTCGCCTGCAGCCGCTTCTGCGAAGCGATCTGTTGAGGCGTCCTGGGACCTCCGACGATTCCATCGGAACCTGCACCTGCTCCTGCACCTGCACCCGCAGCAGCATCCGCCGTTAGACCGCCTTCGGTGGCCCTGCAATCAGCGCGACAGTTTTTTCATCCTTCATTTTCCTCGTCATCCGAGTACACCTCGTTAGCCGAATCAATTTTTCGCTCGTTTCCTCCAGTGGTTCCAGAGGAAAGTGTTTAAAATATTCGGCTTACGGGGATATTCGATATTGAAAGTGTCATTATCGTCGCCAAGTTAGAGCCCTGGAAAAATGAAGTTGAATGGCAAATAGAGAAAGTAATTCACGCGTTGGAAAATTAAGAGCGAGTGGAAATTTCAAAGCGTCTAGACGGGTTTTCGCGAGATAAGCGCTCGGTGAAAGAGGATCCAGTCTTGAAGACAAATAATCCAATACCCCTTTCTGCTTTCGCGTGCTGCCGTTTATTAATTTTGCATCATCGCTCGAAGAAGAATCAAGCGATGACCTACTAGCGCGTTTGGATTCTATTTCCTATGAAAACGGTCGGGGGCTCTCTGATAAAGTATTCCTCCACGTAAATACCGGGATTAGTGCTTCTCTGTTTTCCGCAGTTCGTGATTGGGTTAGCTTGAAATTCTCTTAACAATGTTAAGCGATTTTCCGTAACATTTGACGGTAGTAAGGACGGACTTTGCGTGCCGCATCAGAGAGACGAGGGTCTTCGACTCGGACATCGGAGATGGAAGAAATCTGACAAGCTAAGAAATGCTTATGGCGTTTCTCATAAGCTGACATTACTGGCTCGATCCCCAGTTCTATGGTGGATGCTGCAATATTTTCATCGAACCGAGGACAGAGGCAAATGCGAAAGGCCAAAGTTCGTGACACGTTTCTGAAAGTTGCGCGTTCGACTACGTATAATTGCGTATTGTTTCCTTGCGATATTGTCCCTGCGTTGCTTTTTGAGAATATGAAATGATGCATTAAGCGCTCTTTGAACGGGAAGTAGCTTTGAACACCGAGTAACGAACTTAAGTATGCTCTTAGAGATTCTGGGCTCGATCTTAATAATATATAGCATCGTGCTATTTGCGATGTGCGAAACGAAGAAATTGTTATTCCGTCAGGGAACGAATTACTTCAACGAATCGTATTTTTCTTTCATCCCGCTGGAAATATAATAACCACGCGAAAAGGGAAAGCTAATATCGGCTTGGGTTATCGCGATGTTTGAATTAACTCGACCAAAGGTATCATACTATGCCTAACCCTTTCGACCTTTTCAGGAACAACGAGGATGTTAGTTTAATTATCACGACAGGCTCGCGTTGGCGTTTTATCGGCTTTATGTTTCAACATCGTGGGCAACTTTCGTCGCGTTTCGTTGAATTACCGGTGTCGACACCTCGATCCTAATTAAAACGATTTATTCCAAATTCTATGAAATCCTTTCACGATTTATTTCCAAATCCGCAAACACTCGATATATTTCGCTCTATATCGGTCTCGACTAATTAAAGGATCACCTACGCAAATACCATCGTCTCTCAATGCGATACTCGATACGGTTACACGTGTGAAAGCGGGTTTCGTTCGTAACTTCGTAATTTTATTCATTTCCTTTATCAATAGCTCTGACGATTAATGAAACTTTGATATAGCTCGCAAAGAGGTTTTACCGGTTTATTCTTTTTTTCGATATATAAAAAACTGTTCGGTATATCGTACATCATTTTATTCAGTCGTTTCATCTTCGTTCTGCGTGTATTTCAATTTCAAGCGCGTGCTCGAGATGGTGAATCAGGGTTTTCGGACATATCGAGTACCGATGGCAGATTAAAAAGCGATCGAAGAGGCAGTGGGTTTTATTTTTGGCAGTATCGTTGCAGCAGTTCAGGCAGCAGTTCAGGCAGCAGTGAAATTTTTAATGCGATCATACAGGGAAAAAAACGGATGAATTATTTCCCATGAAATACTTCCGTGTCGACGTGTAGATTTTTTGTTACGCTATAGGAAAGTGAGAAGCGTTCACCTGGTTTGAAACCTTTATGCATTCAAGGGGCTTGCATAATAGGATTAATATATCGATCGAAGCAGGTGGTACGCTAGTTATCGTCGTTATTGAATTATCACAGTGGCGGCTGGAAAATAGCCACGAAGATCTTCCATCGTCCAACCTGAGTTCCAGTTCGCTCCATCGAGAGTGTAAATTTTATCGACGCGTTATGGGATTCTCTATTCCACTCTCGGGAGAAAAAAAAAAGAAAAGAAAACAACGATTTTCTTCGTGATTGACATCAATTTGGTAAACTTTTGAACAGTGACGTATATATTCCCCGTGAAAAGAGACTTTCACCGATGTTCGAAAGCTTCGCCTTCCTTTTCTTTCTTTTTTTAATATTCACGTCGATATCCTAATTTTAGAATTATTGGAGGACAGGTGACGTCAACGAAGCATAACCGAATCCTCCCTGCGCGATCTATTATGACGTATGCTACTTTCTTTGGAGAATTATTACTAGATGTATAATTTGTCTTGCTGCAGCTTCAAATGCAACACCTTTGACGTCACACACTTATCCTTTTAAGCTTCACTGGGAAATTCGTAGGGAGCCAAACCTGAACCAACTACGTGTCCCATTTTACACGATTCTCCTTGGAATCAACCAGGAACACTTGAAATTAACACAACGAAAAATAAACAGCTTAATATCGCGAAATAAAATCGCGAATATTCTTTCAACGCGATAGAGAGAGAGAGAGAGAAAGAGAGAGAGAGAGAGAGAGAGAGAGAGAGAGAGAGAGAAATGGTAAAATTTATATACACTGCGTTGTTTGGAAAACGCGTTCTTGTTCAGACCTGTTGTTCGAGTAATGTCCTGTGTCTTGTCTGACTTTATCAGGGACAATCTACTTGCAGGTCAGGCATTCGATATGCGTCGGATCTTCGTTTCGTCAAAGTCGTAGAACATTACTGCAAATGTCGTTCGTCATTGATTATCTAAATATAGAAACTGCGAGTAGAGCGTATAGTCGTGTTTCGCGATTGATTGCTACCAGTACGTGTGTGTTTTTAATTAAATCTCGCGACTTCACCAGCCGTAGTATGTGCAATTTCGATTGATATTATGGAAAGACTGTTAAAGTATCGTTATGTCAGAAAATTATCACGGGAGAGTATTAAAGGAATAGTAATAATAACCTCGGGGAATCCGTGTGACGGTAACTAAAATCGAGGCATCGCGAAATTATCTGGCAATTATTAACTCGAAAAGTTATCTACCTAAGAGGCAGAGATTATAACGTCGATGGTGGAATCAGGTTCAATGATACAAAGTCACGAGTAGTTCTCGTTCCTCTTTGATGCTCGTAGAGTTCGATCGAGAGAGGAGAGCCTCGATCGGCTAGCAGAATTCAATGACCGCAATTCCACTATTCAAAAGAAATCGCCCTTATGGTCCGCTTTAAGCTTTCTTGCACTTTATTGGAAATTTGGCTTGTGTTACGAGCAGGCTGTGCAAGGGGATCGATTGGCGACAGAAATGTAGCAAATTACGTCTTAAAGTTCGTCTTATACTAATCGAAATTTTTTCCCACCACTATGTATTCGAAGGAAATTTTCATCCAACCGCAACTTTACGTTCTACCTTAAACGAGCTGAATTTAATTCGAACAATTTCATTCGAACAATTTAATACAGAATTTAATTCCAGTACAATTGCTTCTTCCAACTATTCTTACGATCCAATTTCCCGTGAATTTCCTCGCTAGATGAAAATATCACCGAATAGCAAATGAATAACGGAAATGAGGTTGCAAACAGTTAACCCGAGGAACGGGGAATTATACGCAGACCCACTCATCCATCGACAGTATCGAAAATTCGACGATTTTTCTCAGACAAACTCGTCGTTCACCAATTCTCTTCCTTTTCTTTCGATCGAGTAGAATTTTTGTCGCAAAGAACGAAGATCTAAGACGAGATTTACATTTCTGTCCTGAACAGAGTCTGTCAATTCGATCCAATTTATCCAATTTATCCAGCAGGTCTAAGTGGAATCGGTAGCAATTCGTCGCGATTAGAAATTGCCCGGCCGTGAAAGTGTTATAGATTCGCGAAGTGGCTCGATATAGACTGACTCGCACGGGATTATCGGATCACACGAGTTCCTCGCTGCTTTTTCTCAAACAGGAATACACTTCTGGATTTGTCTGATCAACTAGCACCGGATCGTTAGGATTTCGTGGATTTACTCACATGTTGTTCGTCGGTCGCTGTTGGTTTCCTGAACTAGAGCTATCCGCTGACTTGCCAAGTCCGTCAGATGACCGCGTACTTTTCACGAGCGACTGTCACCGACTAGACGGCCGCGGTATTGATAAAATTTCCAGCGGTACCGCCGCGCCGTTATCCCGACTACCCTCGAATCGTTCGAATCGCCTGACCCGGGTATTCCAAATTTTAGCCCCCACGGAGATTTCCTTTTTTCCCCTCGGAGAAGTCGCTGGTAGAAAATTCCGTTGAATTGCACGATATGCGAAACGCGCGGTTTAAAATGTCGATAAATTAGAAATTTTCACATCGGTGATTAGAGAACGAAAATCGATATATCGAATAGATAAGTTCGATATGTGGCTTCGAACAGCGGCTACTGCGCATGTGCAGACGTTTTCAGTCAATAAACGCTCGTTAGCCGCAACCCTCATGCGCAAACACACCCTGAAAAGGACTCAGGGACGTCCCTGTGGCTCGCTGGAACCCCGAGTTTCGCCGCGCGAAAATAGGCCAACGACCGGTGCAATCAGTCCCTTATTTTTCCTCTTTGGATTGTTACTCGGTGAGAGAACATTACGCAGATAATTACAAAATGATAGAAGAGACAAGGTTTGTAATAGTTTTGTTCGATCGTTTTGGAAGATGGAATCATCTGGGTATCGTTGGGTAATATCTTTTTTCACGAAGGACACTTCCGCAAGCCAAGTTCGTACGGTCCTGGTAACGCGATGAGAATACGCGCACGAGCATCCGCAAGATGTTTTATTTATGTCCTCGTTACAATTTTTGTCGCGAGGCGAGGGTGCCATCGTGAATTTTGCTCCGTGAAAATGTTGTCGAAAGTCGACGGAGAAAGACGCGAGATGGATCGTCTATTCGGTGAGTTTTCAGAGGGAATATTTTATAAAATTTTCAAACATTGCGTTCATAGTTATGGAATTTGATGAAACCACAGTTTATCATTTTTTGCTAATGTGTAACGAAAGATATTAGGATTTGTGATTTATCTTAACATTCGAATAAGTATTTCGGTACTAACTTTTAAATATTATAGATGCGCGTATAACTACCCGTGTTACTTTTTATAATTATATTTTATAGATTTTGATTTGTAACGTATGAAAGTTACAAAATTTTCGGAATATTTATCGTCATGGTAAAATTAAGCTATTTTTCAATTTAAAGCGATTAAAGTAATTTTAACGTAAAGAAATATAGAAACTTTTAAATACAATTATGATACGCATAATTGTATTAAGATGGCAGCACGTGTACAATTTAAAATTGAGGTTCGTGTTATCTTAATCTCAAAAAATTACGTCGTAGGAAATATTTGAAAGGAATGATTGTACCTCGTAACAGTGGTTTGGGTTTCAAAGATTAGATTAGAAGCAAAGACTCGTCGCTTGATATACTTCTTAAAAATTTTCATAATAAACGTGACGTCATAGATATCGCCATCTTCATCATATGTCATGTACAGTTGTAAAGTGTATTCGTCATCGAAGTAAAATCGGGGATATTTGTCATTATTTTTGAACACTTTACATCCCCGTCATCTTTTTTATAAATTTTTCATTTTAGGGTAAGTTGTCATGGTGTTATTTTCTAATTTATAAAATAACGCTGATCAGTATTTTTAATAAGATGTTATCACATAACTGTAAACAGAAATGTATATTTCGGTGTACCGTTTTGCGTTACATTCGATATAATGATAATTATACGTGCACATTGCTCGTATTAAATAATATGGCGTGGTATAGATTTATAATCAAATAATATTGTTCGATCAAACGTGTCGTGAATTTTGAGGTTATGGGTGTGTGCAGTAGCCGATACATATTGTTACATTTTAATAGAGATCGTTGTAAAAGTCCGCTGTAAAGGGATAATTAAAACTAATATTGATTTATAACGTATAATCGTTACATTTTATCCTTTTGGTTATAGAAATATGGACGGTAGCGGTAATTCTAGAGATGGAGAATTGGGTGGGTCACGAAACTCACAGCCAGCTTCTACGAAGAAGCTGCAGCAAACACAAGCAACTGTTGACGAAGTTGTGGGGATAATGAAAGTAAATGTGGAGAAAGTATTGGAAAGAGATCAAAAGCTATCTGAATTGGAGAATCGTGCCGATGCTTTACAGCAAGGAGCAACTCAATTTGAACAACAAGCAGGCAAATTAAAAAGGAAATATTGGTGGAAGAATCTCAAAATGATGATTATCATCGGTATTATCTGTGTGATCATTCTAATCATCATCATAGGTAAGTGAAATTTATCAAACTGATATATAAGTAGCGTTGTGTTCCAATTATGAAATTAGAGGTTTAAATGGATATTTTTTAATGTTTACAATAGCTTCAGTTGTGTCAGGCTCATCGGATTCTGACAATACCTCTAATTGATAACATTGTACCAAATGGGACGTAATGCTCCGAGGTTTCTAATTCCTTGTTCTAAAATGAATGTTAACCTCGGCAGAATAAGTGCGGGGCACACAGATTAAAAATAACGTGATCGTCAGAAATCACGATTCACAGTCCTGTTCGAATTGCGAACGAATTGCGGTCTAAGTAACACACAAACAGCAAAAAATATACATATATTTTTGGAATTTAAATTTATTCAAACGCACAATTATTAGACTAATTGCAGTATTAATATGGGTGGTCTTTTGTAAAACTGTGAAAGGACAATACATTTGATAATGTTATCTTGTTACAATGCTTATTGTACATTTATTAATGATATATAATATATAATATAACGTTTATACATTTTTCCATCTGGGTCTTGAAATAATTCAGGCTTCCACTTTGCCTTCTTCCTCTCCAAGTATCTATATCCGATGATTTCGTCATAGTTTAAATATCGTAGAGATATTATCAAACGATTAGGAAAAGCATTCGGTGTAGTCACTGCGATCGCTCGACTTCGAAGACCATTACGATTACGCACCTAGAATGTTCGCTCTTATAAATATTCATGTATCGACGTTCTCTTGCGAATACCGTCATGCTTCTCGGATTAAAGTGACACCAAGACCATCGAATTTGGTGAAACTTGATTCATCGGAATCATCCTGTACGAAACACGAGCCCGATTTCCATCTCGTAGAAAGTTCACAAATATTTCTCTTCTCCTTTTCCGTACTTTTTTAAATCTTGTTATTACGTTTTTAAGCGAAACTGATAATAAATCGTGTTTACACCTCGTTGGCTGAAATGCGCACGCTACGAATGCGCAGACGTATTCGTACACGATCCAAGTCGATACTTGCTTTGACCTGGCCAGACGAAATGTCACGAGCGATGCGAAATTAGTGCAATGGTGAATGGCCAATTAACGAGACGAGGAATTCCGCCGAATGGTCCCAGAAGATGTAGCGTTAGAACCTGAAAGGGAGAGGAAACGCGTGAGTAGTTAGATGGTCAAGGTTAGATGTCCGTGATCGCGATCGAAGGACGATTTAACGGGACATCGGAAGAAAATGGTCAACCACGCGCGCCGCTCTTCTTTTTTCCGGCCATCCTCGTCACGTCGCTGTAGCAGACCTCACAGTCGAAATCGTCAAATTCTAGCTGTTCCTTTTCAGAGAGATACCTAAACTTGCCGTTTCCTTGTACTTTCGTTAACATCCCATATTTCCAGAGAATATTTCACGAACAAATGAGCTTCCGTCGCGCGGCAACAGTCCTCGGACAAACCCTGTTGACACGAATTATATAATTACATCTGCGAAGCGTGCAAGAGATAGCGCGTAATTGTAAGTATATCTTACGAATCGATACACCGGTGGAATTATCTTAGAACTCGTTAGAGAGATTAGCAATTATATCTAGGCCCAGATATTGGACGGTGGAAGAAAATCATTTTTACGAGCGAGTGTCAATCACCATTGTGCTGTGCCGATGGAAACGGCGAAACCGCAGGTATCGAACGATCGTTAAAGGCAACGCAAAGTCGAAGTCACGTGTCAAGAGTGTCAACCGACGGAGCAGGATTCCGATTTTTCCTGTAAACCGAGGCAGAAATCTCAGCCGCTTCATTCATACACCTATCAGTCGGCTGACGACCGTCCAACCGGACAGTCGCTTGTGTAGCGCGTCTCGTGACACCGATTACCGTAGGTCAAACGACCCTCGAGACCCTTAAAATCCTCTCCTTCACTGAGAACCGCCTCGATTGTTGTTTACCTTCCTGTACTCTCTTCGTCGATCATCGTAACATGGAATCTAGTCGCCTGTGGAACGAGTGAAAGTTTCCAAAGAAAATCATCCTGTACGGTCTTGTATGCGGGTTTGTTGTGCCACGCTACTACCATTGGGGAATTCGTTTCGTCTCTAGCCGCTGTCCTTACGTTCCGTCTTCCTAGGTCCTTGAACTTGACCGATCGATGTGTTCGTTTCCGAGGATCGTTCGACTGGAAGTAAAGGGGAAAATCGTAAATGCGATACGATTTCACGCGAATTATTTACCTCTGGGAAACTCTTACACACGCGAAAGTGGCGTAGTTTATGTCGTAGAGTTTTCGTGACCGCCTGTAGTGGGGATAGTTGTTTTTCTTTCTGTTTGGTAATTCGGCAACTCGGTCTAGACGCGCGTCTCAGAGCGGCTAGTGGCTATCGTGCGCGCGTTTCAAAGCGTGTTGGCAAGAAATGCGCTGCTCTAACGAAATATTAATTTCCCCGACGCTCGCGCCACAATACGATTAGTTATTGGAATGTTCGCGATCGAGCGGGATAAGCGATCGAAGCGTAAGTCGGACGTTTCGACCTCTTGTCGAATCACGGACAACGTACGGAACCGCGGCTGACGAAACCGATAGTTGTCCAGAGTTGCTCGTATGACGAAACGCGATTCCGCCGATGCGTCTATACAGTCCCACGCGTAACGAACCTCGCTTATCTGTACTTTATGAATATTGAGAAACGAGCGGAACGGACGACTGGTATCGTGTTTTGGAACTGGTGTGCATGTGCGGAAGGATCGGCGAGCTCTCTCGAGGCACGCTCGCTCGAGTGGCGGTCGCTACTCGCTGTGGGAAAAAAGATCGGGCATCGTTTCGGGGAAGACGATAAATGTATCCAAAGCGGGGATCGTGCTCGATAAGCCACCGCCACAGGAGAGGAAGAGGAAGAAAGAACGGCCTGGTTTCAACAACCAATAACCATTAGTGAAGTTTCCATCTAGCTTGACCTAACCTCTTTCTTCCCTTCCTTCTCTCTTTCTCCTTCCGCCAATCTGCCCGTTTTTTCGGCCCCTCGACAAACGCGACGCGTGAATTTTCGAATTTATATCCTGCACACGATCTTCCATCGACCGAACATCCGACATCATGGCATCGTCCAGCAACCAGAGGAGCCAAGAATGCGGCCTGGGATATCAGAACACTTTGGTAAGTTCATCTTCCGATTACTTCCGTTATCATTATTCTTTTTTCTTCTTCGATATCGTTCCTCAGATCCGGAGAATTTCGGTTCTTTTCTTTCAAAGGAAAACACGATGCGATAGATGAACGTTGAACTGGAACGATAGACCGAGTGAGATTCGCGGTACGATAAATCGGTTTCGCTACTCGTATCGTAGCTAGGCGAGCAATCAAAGCGGCGAAAGCGACGCCAAGCAAGGGTTGCGAACCTATTTTCATGTTTATTCTTGGCTACGGTGCGCTGCTAGCCGCGAATAGTTCGCTTGAAGCGCGATTTGTGTCTGGGACGGGGACAGAGACGCACGTGCACCTCCACTTTCTCGCGTGCATTTTCAATCCTCTGCCCACGCTTTCTTGCCGACCCATTCTCAGCTGATTGTCAGCTGATCACCACCTGAGCGATCAGTCTTCGCTAATTTATCGAATCGCGGCAGGCGCGTATGCGTGTTGCATACACTGTTATGAATCATGTTGCCGTAGACGTACTTTAAACGCCAGCGATATTCATTGTTGCTCGTAACCTAGGAAACACGTACAGGTGCTTTTCCATCGAGCTGATGGGGTTTAAGTTATCTCTTATCAGAGAATTCGCGTGTTTGTTCTGTTTCTATCTACGAGATTCCTAGTCTTCGTTGACCGTATAACTAGCTGTAAATTAGCCGAGTCGTTGGGGTTAGATTCGCATTGTCGGAGGATGAAGAAGTAAAGCACGGATATTAATGGTGGATGGAAGTAAAGCGTTATCGTGCTTAAGCCGCGATTGAAATAATAGTAGATTTTGTAACGAAGAATCGGCGAGGACGTTTGCGTGACCTAATATCTCTTATCGGAAGCTACTTCGTAGATCGAATGGTCGAAGCAGTTCCAATTCGCTGTCGTCTACTTAACCAACGAGTAATAACGATATAAATTAACCATATTTAATGTTAAACTAATTCGAGATCTGGACGTGTTTACAACAACGATGCTATTTGGAACGCTTTAAAAATACGATCGCGTAATCCAATGTTTGCATAGCAATAGTATAAATGAGGATATTCTTGTTTGATTTGGTCTTGGGAAACGGTACGTACATTTTCTCATGACACGAAGCTTTATTCAGCTTAAAAGCGTGGCTCCTCTGACTAATACGTTCTTTTCCTTTTACCCTCACGTGTAGTCGGGATTTTGCAACGACAAGCGTCTGCCAACTTCGTCGCGGATTTTCGGACCTTGTATTATAGTAAGCGCAAAGACAATGCGGCCTCGGATGGCCTCGTCACTTTCGAAAGACCCAGTGCAAAATTCCGGGGCAGGTTGCCATTTCTCGATATTTCTACTCTTTGTCTTACCTTCCTATTATTGAAAAGGTTAGTCACGAAAAGAAACTTAGGACGATTGCCATTGTGCAAGCTCCTGCAGAAAAAAGGTAAAAGTAGAAGCAGGAAAATCCTAAACTTTCCATCTTTCGTGTTCGCTAACTAACTCTTTCTGCGCTTTTCGTACATTTCGACGATGTCGATTCATTCGAATCGGTCTTTCGATATTTATGCCAAAAATAAAGCGAATAGACACGGTACGTTCGATGGTACAGCAGCTATCCGCCGAAAGGCTAGACAAAAAGCCATCTCGTCGTAACAGTTATCGGCAGACACACGGTAGAAACAAAAACCGGTAAATTGCATCCTCCCGTTGAGCAGTTCCGTATGTTTTTATTCTTTTCTGCCTGGCCAACTTCTTGCCCGATCCATCGAAGAAATTCATCTTTCCCCGAGGTCGTTCCATTACGATTCTCCATTGATAATACTCTCGACTCTATTAACGACCATTCAGACTGTTCGAGTACTACTCGAATTCGTCTTCTTTTTCTTTTTCTGCATCTCATTCACGGGAACGTTTGTCGTACTCGCGAGTCCATTGATGAATCGCATCCATCGTGAATTAATCCTTGTCTCTCGGTTCGTTTAATTGTCTACGGATATTGTAATGTTACTCGCGTTGTTCGATTAAAAATACATTGTTCGCCATTTTAATTCAGCCTTCTTCTGTCTCGATTCCTCTAACAAATGATATCTCGATGGGACACTGATCGTTTGAACGCGAATGTTTCAATAAATTCGCGTGTTTCCTCGTTTCTCAGACGATTGCGTACAAGCACTGTCATCCTATTAACGTCGATTGACGCTTCGTTCAAAATTCACCGCGATGAGTCCTCTTCTTCCTCCTTCTTCCACCTTGCTGGCGTTCCTCTGTTTTTCCGACAAGCTAAAAAACAACGCAGTACTCTTCTCTTCTGCTTTTTTTTTCTCCAAGGCAACCGAGCTCGTTAAGCAACGTAACGTGATCGAATATGCATGATGTAATCGCAAGCAACGCTTTTCCTATTGTCGATACTTCGATTTGTTAGAGGGAAACGACGTCGAACCTGGGTTATGCAATTTCCACGCGATTTATATTACCGATAAATTCTCGATTGATAAGCAGAAAAAAAAAAGAAAGAAAAGGAACGAAAAAGTAGCGCGAGCCACGATATCGAGCATTATTTCGATCGCTGAAACGCAAACTAGCCCGTTTCGCCGTCTACTTTTCTGTCGGACTTTGATCTGGTTATTTATCGTACGAATCAAGATATCTAAGATTACTTTCTCGAATCTAGCGAATTACTTTCATTTTCCGCGATCAGTTGATACATCGCTTTTTCAAAACGAAAGTAAAAGTTTCTTTTCGAGCTAGACCACTTTAAACCCGCTTCTAATTTCCACGAAGCAGGAAAAATGCTCGTCAGAGCTGATTAATAACTCGACAGCGTATTTCTAAGAGAACCGTAGGTATTAATGAAACAAATACGACCGTGTTTTACCCTAAAACGTGATAATCGTAAGCAGCGATAATTATAAAGGTTGACACGAGTCGTGTTGCTTTCGTAGCGTGATCCTACCACACGAGTAATACCAAAGTAGCCTATCACTTTCGTTTTTTCTTCATTTCTAATTCGGATAAGCCTCTAATCGTGTCTCGAGGAAGCAGCAAGTTTAATCAACGCGGTAGAATCGCGTAATCGTATGAATATATGCAACAGGAATTCACACCGTCGATTCTCGAGTGGTCTAAACGAGTTGCTGCAGCGATTAGCCGATTTCTAATTCGATCTGGCTAGGTGAGATAACGCGTATTAATTAGCCACGTTTCGTTCTTCACCGCAACCCGGGAATTCGTTTATCCATTGTAAATCAACCGTTTATCGCGCCGAGCATTCCAATGTAAGCGAAATATCGTGAAATTCGAGCAGAAATAAAAAATGCACGTGATCGGACGGACTGCGCCTTGTCAGTGCAAATACCATAAATTTCTTAGACCTGTCTAGTTATTCGCTAATTTCGATTGACACGGAACATTGGATCCAGTGTTTTCGTTAGCCGTTGAAACGAGTTTCCTCGAAGCGAGGCAATTTAAAAGTGTAGAAGTAAATTAGCCTGGTGGTATATCAGCGTGATTAACTAATGATCAGCTATTTCTGCTGCATAAAGTTTTATCGCATTAAAGAGGTATCGAAGCCAAGGTCTTTTTAACACTTCACCGGGTTTGACAGGTTTTATTGTGCATTAGAGTGGCGAATTCGTGGCAACTATAGTTCACGGGTCTAATTACCGGCTTGATTAGTTCGACGGTTCTATCAGCGGATGTCCTTCGTCAAATGCACCGAGTCGATAATCTTTTAATGGTCCACGACCGAGCATCGTCGAATCAAGGTTTTTTAACAATGGAGGTCTACATTCCACGTAGGTAGATATAGAATCGGTACGATTGTATCAAACATCCGTGAAGAAGCTTTTGTCATGACGCATTCTATCATACCGTTTTCGCAATAATCGCTTAATTCGACGCCATTCGGGGAAACGAGCTATATTATTCAAGAACCATCGGAATAATTTCAGGACTATCCTACCAACCTAATTTCTAAACGATAAGGTAACATTCGCTTTGTTGTTACGTATATCCGAACGTATATATACACGTAAGTTTATATGTAACGACCTCGCATATATAATCGGGACGCAAATATTGACGATTGACTGTAACTAAGCGCAGGTGATACCAGCTGGCGATGAACTTACATCTTGCGAATTAAGCGAATACTTTTCTATTCCACCCCGTTCGAAATTGATAAAAATACCGGATGCGTTGAACCCGAAGATAAAAATAAAAATTCAAGGATCCCTTGGGAATACACGTGAGATCGCGTACGTTTCCCGGACAGAACGGAGTGGGACGCAAAACGTGACAGAACACCGGTGCATCGCCTTCTCCTTTCCTCCTCTTCCATTCCTTCCCATCGTTTAATGTCACAGCGAAAGGAAATCGTACAAATCGTCGCATTACGTGGAAGTGCGCGTACCCCGGTCGAGCGTGATGGAACAAGCCAAATATTGGAGGCAGGATTGCATAAGTTTCTCGTAGAATGCACGCGGAAACGCAGGGTCGATCGTCGATTTTTCTGCGGCCGGATCAGCCGGTTTGCCTTGTAACCCGCCGTCACCGTACTCCAGGCATATACATTTTATTCACGCTATTTGAGGCGCATCTGCGAAATTATTCGCTTTACGACCCCGAGCCATATGCCCCATCGACGATCCTTGCATCCACGATCGTCCCGTTAAACGCATTATCTTGCGTCTTGGATGAAATTGGTAATTGCTTTTTAAGCGACTGATAACCGGCTTTGTGTAGCAGCGTCATTGATTGGACGGGATTGATAAGAATGGACGACAAGCGATAACCTTCTCCGGTATGAGAACCCTTCGATTTGTGTGCAGATTGTTTCGAGTAATTGGAGCAATGTTTGTTCAATGCTCGATAGAGAATTCTCTTGGGGAAAAGATTGAGATCTACTTATAGTTCAAGTGGGCCTTGTTATGGTTGTACCACGTAGAAACGCAACTTGCGTAAAGCAGAAGGAATTTGGGTAAACGTTTAGGGTAAAGATGACAGTGTATCGTTTGACGAGGGACACGTTGTAAAAAATATTTAAACAGCTAGTGCATGTACATTTACGATTCAAAGTATTTTTTCAAATCAATCGCCTTACCGAGGTATAAGGTTATGTTATCGTAGTCGTGGCTGGGTTTTATCGATGCAAAATGAAGTGCGTCATGTTTCTGTCTAACGTAAAAACGAGCATCAATGCCAAATCTATACATTGATTCTAATCTTTATCGATAATCTTTTTAAGAGTAACTCTTCGAATTAAATTTTTCTGCAGTATAAACCTGTGCAAATGCAATGCAGAATGTAAAAGGGATGCCAGTCGAGATGCAAAGAGAAAATGGAAATGAGAAGGAAAATATTTTTAGAAACAAAGGAAAGAGCGAAAGAATGTTCCGATAGACATTTCGATGTTTAAATATTCCCGCTTGATCGACGTCAGCCAGTCTAGCCAATATGTACAAACAGGTGACGTAAGCTGCGAAGACACACAGCAGATACATCGTGCTCCGATCAACCCGTGGAGGTTACCGTGTGATCTATGGATCACTTAGTGTACACGCACGCACGCGTTAATTGAAACATTTTTCCGATCAAACTCGAACGTTCCGAAGAAGAATCTTACCTGTGGATAGGCAGTTACATCGATTGCAGAATACCAGAGGATCCTTAACGAACAGTACGAGGAAGCGGATTCTGGCAAGAATTTCGCGACGCGGCAAATTCAAACGCGCACACGCCGAGGCGAGACTAAACTATCGCACAAGCTCTGCATGGCCAAAGAAGGAGGGAGGAGAAGTAATCTGGAAGAAAAAATACGCAGTTTAAAATTAAACTCAACCCCGTTTGAAACAACATTCACGTACATCAATTCCTCGATAACGAGGATCTTCTAAAGTCGGTCGTGATAACAGTTGATAACCTAGGTCGATGAAATTTTTACCGCCTGCCAATCAGTGCGACATACATCGCATCGAATGTATAACTAATTCGGCGATTTGGCCTGGTTATCGATAAAAAAAAAAAAAAAAAAAGAAGAAGAAGAAGAAGAAGAAAGGATTAAAGGAGAGATTCGAGTGGGATTGGTCCATCGCGGTTTATCACGGGCAAGCCGGCGGACAGAAAAAATAATGTCGTCCGTGAAGAAAGGTCTTTTGGCTAGTTCCCAGGGTGCGTCGAAGTTGCTGGAAAATTCGTTGAAATTCGGATGGTTAGCAGAGAGGATGGCATCTAGTCAACGTAGCGAGCAGATGGTGGTTCCTAAAGAGGAGGCGATCAGGTTCATTTCCCAGTGCATGTGCAAGGCTGGAACGACACCTGAGGATGGGTATATCGTTGGCCATCATCTGATGACCGCCGACTACTGTGGCCACTTTAGCCACGGAATGAACAGAATGCAAATGTACGTGCAGGATATCATGGACGGGATGACTAATCCCACCGCGAAGCCGGAGATCCTTACCGATTTTCAGGTACGACGAAGCTTATCTTCCGGCGACGGGACTGTGTTTCTTTCCGTTCGATCTTCATCGACGTTTAAATATCCGCTGAGATTAAAGGCGTGCCGCGCTTTAATTGTTCGTTCAATCAACCGACAACACAATTGTCGCGAGGTCAATGTACGTCAGAGGGATCACAGTGCTCGGATACATTTTATTACCCATCGCTGAAATTGTAATTCTGACATCGCAGTCAGAGAGACGCGTTAAAAGCGAGGAAACAATTTTGAGAAACGCATATCTATTTTTCTACTTTTCTATTTTCGTTAAGGATACTCGGAGAATATTTATATATAGTCTTTGATCGTAAAATCACAAAAGTATCACTCACGCCGTTTTTTTTTTTTTTTTTTTTAAGAAAGAAGAACAGACCGATGGAGTTACGATATCGTCGCGTAGTCAAAGCATAGTCATTGCACAGTCTCGCCGCTGGAAATGCTCAAACCCACTATACCAGAGATACGTGTAGTTAGAAGTCCGGCTCTTACCGGTTTACTTGTCTGTCGTTGTCAGTGGAAACTGTATATTTTCCGTGTTAAAATATCTCGGAGAGTATTTCAAACAGCGTTATCTTAATCGCAATCAACAACTAACGCGTTTGTTCCGTGACAACGAGAAATTTCATTTTCCATTTTCACCTAGTTTCTTCGAGACCTCCAACCAGTTTCTCCGAACGCACGAGGCAAAGGATAAAAGTCTTTTACTATAGGAAAAAGCCATCTCGTAAAACAGTGCTAATAATTCTTGAATTTCGGGATGGTTTCAATTTATGTACTCTTATCGCTCGTTTCTTAATTCCATTTCGATAGACGTAAGAGCTTCTCATCTGACTTGATCTCCGTGAATTCCACCGAGACGACATCGAGTAAACCGAAAATCCCGTTTCAATGCCATTCGCATATCTATCCGAAAATCCTACGCTGTCTCGTTTAAGAACCTGTCGCACGACTTTACCGTAGAGTTCAATGGAACTGTTTCCAGGCGATAGCATTAGTCAACGGAAAGAACGGTCTGGGCCAGGTGATCGGCAAAGTTTGCATGGAGCTCGCTATAGAGAAGGCGAAGAAATTCGGTATCGGAATGGTCTCGGCTCGAGGCTCAAACCATTATGGCATTTGCGGATATTACTCGAGAATGGCCATCGACCAAGGTCTCATAGGCTTCTCCTGCACCAACACGAGTCCTCTGATGGCTCCGACTCGTAGCAAGACCGCAGGTTTAGGCACTAATGCCATGTCGCTAGGAATGGGAGCGTCGAACGATGATCGATTTGTCTTGGATATGGCTACTACAGCCGTTGCTCTGGGGAAGATCGAACTGGCTATCAGAAAGAACGAGCCTATACCTGAAGGTTGGGCACTTGGAACGGACGGAAAGGTTACCACCAACGCACAAAACGCGTACGAGGCTAATTGTTTACTGCCTCTTGGCGGGGAGGAACGAAATTCCGGTTACAAAGGCTATGGACTGGCTTTGATGGTCGAAGTGCTTTGCGGAATTCTGTCTGGAAGCGAGTTCGGTCCTAATATCAGACAGTGGAAGGTCAAAGATAAGATCGCTAATCTTGGTCAGTGTTTCATGGCTATCAATCCGGAAGCTTTTGGTCCAGGATCGAAGGAGAGATTGGCTAAATTGTTGGAGCAGTTGAGGAACTTGCCTCGCGTTGGAGACAAATCCGTTTTGATCGCTGGTGATCCGGAAAGGGCGGCCATGGAACGCGTGGACAGAGACGGTGGACTTACGTATCATCCTAATCAGTTAGAAGCGTCCGAAAAATTCGCGGAACACATGGGAGTCGAGCCTATGAAGCTCGTTCCCAAAAATCTAGTTAACTAGCAAATCAGGCTTTTTTTTTTTGGGTACTTAACGCGTTAAGACTTTTTCAAATCGATTTAATCCAATTGACACGATGGAGCTTTCCAAATATACCATTTGTGTTCTTTCTGTCTGTTTGTTTGGTGTTATTGTTCATTGTTATTTATTACCATAAAATGACTTGCTGGTACCGCGAATTGCGAAAAAAAATCTTTCGACGTCTCGCAATTTTAAGAAGTCTCGCACTATCAAAATCCTATCAAAGTTTATTTCCTGGGCGTTCTGACAATGCATTTATTCGTATTTTCACACCGAAGATCTTCAAAATACATTTTTACGTAGTTCGATATCCTACGCAGTATTACAAATACAAATTTTGTACTCGATGTAAAAGAGAATAAGAATATACACGATTTCTATTTTCACGCTATTTATCTTCTCTGCGATATAGTTATCCGTCATCCTAATCTCGGTGCAACGAATCGAAGCACCGGTTAACAGCGAGTTTTCTTTTCGTGCAATGTTTACACTAGATGAGCTTGCGTGTCCGTTTCGTAGATTTAATGGAAACGATGCTCGCGATGATATAACCAGCATTGCGGTCTGATCGTTGGTCGATGATGATGACGATGGCCTTGGTCTTGCTTGCGGGATCTCGATTGCACTCATTACCGATCAGAATGCACGATTATCAACATTGATTTACCAGTGGACAACAAACGAGGCATTTGCATAATCAGGATATTCCAGAGATACAGAAACGATCGATGGATCCCCGTTAGGATTATTCGCTACGTCGATCCGATCGCGAACGACGGCACGAAGCCTAAGAAACTTTAGCTTAGAGTCACGTGCAATTTACGTAGAAGCTCGTTCAAAAGAAATTCAATCTTCTATCGCAGTTTTAGCTATCCTTCGTTACAGCACAGTGACGAAGTCTCGTGACACCTGTGTAATTACTTCGCAAGGACGTGTTTGATACCACGAAGATTAGCACGACTCTTTTTCGTGACAGATAATTAGGTTTGTTGTATCTGTTCGATGTAGCTGACACAGATACTCGAGTCGTGGGTGATTAAAAGAAGCGTCGTTAAGTTCCCCTCTAATCTCTGTTTTAGCAAATTAGCGCCGTTCGTATCTTTTCTTCCTTCATTTTTTCTTTCTTTTTTTTTTTTTTTTTTTTCTAAATTATATAACGCCGATCCAACTGACAGACAGTTTTTCGACGCAGTGAATATCAAGGGTGGTTGACGAGAGATTCTTTGTGTTTCACGGTATAGTAAACAGGGTTATCGAGAAGACTCGCAGACTCGAAGTCTGCATCGACTGCACGTTATCGGTATGGTTTGTTATTAAAAAGGAGAATGTACGAGCAATTGATAGGTCGATGATAATATTTACGAAGTCTTTGGTGGTCCGATTATCGGGTATGAAAAGCGTGTCGTTCGATCGCATTACGTATTTCTCTCGAGTGTTCTCCATGATAAAAGTAAAAGAAATTATTTCCTTCCCCTTCGCGATTACTTTCACGGTTCCCTACGACAGATAGAATAGTTAAAATTTCCTTGACCAGAGATAATGGACGAAATTTGTATTCCGCCTTGCCAATGGTTCATTTATGCCTGTCGCGTTCGGGTTTCGCATAGAAATGTCGAATAGGAGTTTCATCATTGCACGTGTCTGTAAACTGCATACTTTCTATGTGTTTTGTTCTCTTCGCACGTACCGTGGGAAGATCGAGATCATTGCCGAATCACGAAAAGGGTAGGATCGTTAAACGGGATCGATGTTCCTCGCTTAGGGAAAGCGTTTATTTTTTTCCTTCTTTATTTCTTCTTTTTTTTTTTCGAGACGAATCGACAGGGGTAAAAACGACGGAAAAAAGTAGAACATGTTTTGTACGCCGAGCGTAGAAAGGGTTCAAAAGTTATCGATACTCTTTGTTTATTGGCCCGTTATCGGGCAGGCCGCAAAGGCGTGCTCGGGCTATCTTATTTTTTTCACGATAACACATGCGAATGCACGACGAAGGGTTTTTTTTTCTTTAAGCGAATAATCGCGCGAAAAAACATGGCTCACGATGGACGATTATACAAGCTCTGGAGAAAATACGCGATAAGGGTAATAAATCGGGTATTGGTGACTCACGGTAGCGTGATATTTTCTTCAGCAGAAGCATGAATACATTGTCAAGCAGTCTGCTGATTAATCTTTCTAATTGTCCTAGGAATTGTTAATTAGACATATCACGTTAGTTCACGCTTCGTCGCTTACGCTCGATCACATGATACCCGCATTTGCGTATACACATGCAAGTACGCGTATTCCGTCCTAGACCCTGTTTACAAGAGAATTTATATTACGTACGTATGTACGTATGCGCGATTTCTTCCTTTCCTCCGAAACGTGGGTGATGCCATCCGAAAGGCAAACAAGGGTATATGATTTCTCTCGGTTAAAGATTATCGCGAGGCAACGCCGGTAAACAAGTGTGATTCGGAGAACAAGGGCCAGCTAAACAGGAAGGAAGGGGCAATGATTGGACAAACGATCTTGTCCAAAATGCAATCGTATGCACTGTTGACGCATCACGTGAAGGTAATTCGTTGCTCGGCCATGTGACTGACATTAACTAATTCAGTGCTCTAATATGCCGGCATGGGGTCGTGAACCCATGGGACATCCGTGGTGACAGTTGTCGAGAGCTCTCCTAATGCGATGGCTCAAACGATCTTCCGCGGATCTATAGCAAACCTTGAATTTATAACGTCAAACCGGTATTATCTCTCTTTTGCTTCGTTGCTTCCCAGATGACATGGCTGAAGCTCTGCGTTAAAGGACTCGATAAAAATTCTACGTCCCAAAACAGACATAGTTTCCTAATGGTCGAATCGTTTAATTACTCCGACGAGGAATTTTAGAGTTCTTTCATGCTAATGAAGAATCAGACGATAAAAGGCGACTC
>NIJG01000098.1:1088133-1102818 GCA_002201625.1 Euglossa dilemma | reverse complement strand
AACGGAATGGGAATTATGCAAAGTAACGGAAGTTATTTTCGCGGCGAGGAAGAAAAATGTCTCGAGGAATTAGGAACAACGATGCGCTGCGTTTGTTCGTTCTAAGGTCGTTTTAGGTAATCGAGCAATCAGCCAGCATGTTTCCTTCAAGTAAATTTTGGCTTGCAGCATAATTCGTTGAAACATTTTCGAATGTTTGTTTACCCTTTGTTTATTTGCGTTCCGTGTTTGCTCGTTTATATACGTGAAACTGATAGCCACGCCACATGTATCACTGATACACGCTTCTTGAGATACCCCGGATATCCTTGTTCGATATTCCTCTTCGGTAATTACGTCTAAATTGCGCTACACTTTTAATTACAATTGTTCATACGTCTGGCGTGAAATTGATTTCATTTGTTGGTTTTAGAATCGAGCTGCTATTGTGCGATAAATGGCACTCGGTACCGTGAAAAGAGGGTATTTGAACCTTTGTTGATATTTCGTTCAATGATGTCACGTTACACGTGATTGACGTGTGCTTCGATTTTTTTTTGTTCCTAATGACATCTTAGTTTTTACACATTTTCTTCTTCCATGTATACCAGCAATTACCATCGCATGACTACGTCAGAGATTCTCAATGCGAACATCGTAAAATAGAATTCTATTTTTTATTTTCCAGCGAAAAATTGGTTGTTCTAGTTCTCGCAAAGTTTACGCGAAAAGTTCTCAGTCGGTTCGTGTTTCATTAATACGTTAGCACGACTTTTTTTTATGAAAGTGTTACGTGATCCCCGTTTGATTTGACAGTGACACGATAATTCATCTTCCACGTATGGAATATTGAAACTGCAATGCACTCAGCGCAGCTGTTGTTCCATGATCTTTGTTTCTAAAAATAAGATTCCAAGATTCTCTTGCTTCTTATTTTCGAGAATCCGCGAAACTTGCGGATTTTGCTCATAAAACGGAACGTAAACGCCCTTTGATCCGACTTTCGTTCAGGCAACGCTGAATTTTCTTGACATCAGTTACGATTCGATAAAAAGGCAGGTTTGCTGGTCGTCCGTCTGATTCTTGAATATCAAAGAGCTCTCGGTAAATCTTCCGTTTCAGTCCAAGTTCAATAATTGCTACTCGATGTTGACGCACTCCTTCGTCTAGACAAATTTACCAAGTCGGCAATCCTTTCCGGTCCATTATCTGCTATCTCTTTGCTTTTCGGGATAAACACGCGAATTTACGGCTCGATGTGTTTCATAACCGACTAACGTGGCCCGAGCGATAAATACGAACAATTTGCCGCTGTGCTTCGTTAATCGTTCATCTGTATCCGCTGAAAATCTCGCCCGATAAAAGCTCAACTTCCGCAGTGAAAGGTACGTGCCCAATTTCATTCGCAATTCGCCGAAATTCGGAAATTCGATAACTTAATCGATAAAGGATAATTCTCGGGATGTTTCCGATTTCGTCGTGTCGTCTTTGATACGAAAATGAAATAACGAAGACGATGGAAAATAAAAATTTCATCGAATCGTCTGTGATATAAAAGTGGAACAGCGAAATCGACCGTTCGATCCTTATCGTTAACGGAGTTTAAAGATCTCGTTTCGAATTAAAATTTCGATTTGATCCTGTTATCTTTGATACGAAGATAAAGCGTCGAAGGCGCGAAATTGGCTGTTTCCGCGGTGAAAAGTTAAAAATCTATTTCTCGAGTTATACAATTCGCGGCCATTTTGAAAGTATCAGAACTCGAGTATCAGAAACGGAAACAGCCTGTATAAAGTAGCAGAAGAGAAGAGTCATCGATCGGAGCTTGGTGCCGGCATCGGATAAGACAGCCATTCATCAAATTACGTGGTAATTTTGATCAATGATAACTGGTGACTTTGAAGGCAGCTTCCTACGAGCCCTCGTCGAGGGAAGTGGCCAATTGCCGTGTACGGCTACCGTACAGTCGCTACTAGAAATACCACCGATAAGACTTTGAAGCTTTCGTCGCTCTCTGATGCGAAAAACGCTTCAATTATCGCGTCAATGCTCTCGTGACCCGAATCTTTATTCCTTTACATATTCCAAGCTTTTCCGACACGCGAAAATCTCGAATCGATATAATTCCTTAGCGCAGCCAACTCAGATACGCGTAACTCGAATCCCTCCGTCCTCTATCTTTCTCTCTGTAAGTCTTTTCGAAAAGAGGAAAAGAAGAAATAAGAGAAAATTGGCAGGATGAAAATTGGAAAGAGGATGGGAATTGGAGCGTGAAGTAGATTCGTTGCTGATTCGCAAACGTTTCGAGAGTCTTCTAAATTTGCTAGCGCGAAAGAAAAATGGCGATCGCGAGTGTCCCCGTAGCGACACCGTAGAGGTGTCCGCGACAATAGACAGTGCCGATCTATCGCGGGGGAAAATCGCGAGCGTAGCGCGACGACGTCGACAACAGTCGGAGCGAGGCTAATGAGTCTGTAAATTGGACCAGCTCAGGCCCTCCCATCTGAGGTCCGCACGGTGGTTCTCTCTTCTCATTGTCAGTGTGACTCATTGGCTTCGTGTGCGACGGTCCAGCCTACGGATTCAATTGCTTTAAACGCTTCTTTTTGCCAATTTTTCCTTCCGCCGTGTAGTGTCAGTGTCAGTGTCACACGGACCCGACGATACGAGAAAGCCTCTCGAGGGAAACGTCGCTGTCCTTTCCTCCCGATTCTGCATTCTCCTCGCGAAACGGTCGACTAGCAACCAAGATCCCCTATGGACGACAGATGCGATGAAGCGTGTGCACGGGGAGCTCGTCGAGTCTACTACGTTCCCTCCGTGTCACGCCTCTGATGAATATCCTCCACGAGACAACGATGATTCCTTGGCGTGAATGCGACCGGCTAACCATCGATCCGGAATTCTCTTAAACGGCATCTCCCTAATTCCTATTTCGAGGCACTCGAGAGAACGTTCCCGCGTTTGTGAGGATGATTTTCACCGTTTCCACGCGCTTACGTAATCCAGCAGGCTCGAGGAACATCAAGCCCGTAGTCGCTGTTTGAACGAGAGGAAGAATTTATCGCGACTGATATCATTATCGACTCGCGGCAAAGACAATCGTATACTCTCTCTCTCTTGGTCAGATTAGTCGCAAAGTTTTTCGAAGGAACTTTGAACGATGGCGAATCAAACGACGAAGAAGGAGCTCCGGGAGGAGACCCTTCACTACCATCCGGACGGTAGCGAAGAGGAAGTGGACAGGGAATGGGAGGAATTCAGCAGGCTGATGGCGAAGTTACGAGAAAATCGACGAAACAGACCGCACAGGTATCCAGTCGTTTTATTTCCTCGAATCGTTCTCCGGAAATTGCGGGAACATCGAAATTCCATATGCCGTAGTAGAGACCGAGGAGAATTCGCGTAATTCGCGTACCTTTCCTCGCTATGGCCTTCTTCTTTCCACTAATCTCGAATATTTTATCTTTGTCAGACCCTCGCAAGCTTTCTATCCGTGTCCTCCGCCGAACGCGGACGAGGATCAGCAGGATTTCGATCCCTTCGATTACATTAATACGATTGTAAGCGATTAACCCCATTCTGATTCTCCACGTTGCCTTGTTCTATGCATCGATCGCATCGTGATGTAGTTTCTTCTGCATGCGTAGAGAAGACGGACAACCACTTGCGCGTATAGGAGCGAAAGATCGATGGAATTCTTCTTTTACCTTTGAAATTCGCCTTGACGACGCTGCTCGAGTACTCTTGACTCTTTGCCGCTTTTCTCGCGCATCACGGTTCCTCGACCTCTATCGCCACTCTGCCCCGTCGAAAAATAAATTCCATCGAAACACCGTCCCAGAGGGAAATAAGAATTTGGCAAGAATGTCGCGTCAGAATGCGATGCCATTGAACCAGTGCCGGACAGATTTATAATTAAACCGTATTCGTTGCTAGCAGACGAATCCCAGACGATTTAGGTGTCTGCCAATATCTCGGATGGCCTGCCAATACGATACGCTTTGCATCGTGTCATTTCTTTCTTTCCTATTAACGTAATTCTATATTTTTCCCATCAACTTTCGAGTCTCTCGTTCACGTTCCTCCAAGCTTTCGAAATTATCCTCGGTCCATTCCGGGTCATCCTCGCGAAGATATCTCTCGAAATGAAATAGAAAATTCGAATTGATTCGACGGAGTCCACGATACGCTTTTAATTTCAGATACATCATCGGTGCTTTTGACATTTTTGTTTTTTCACGGATTCTTACGGTAGCGTGGACGGTAGCGCGACCTTTGAACGGTTGCCAAGTGGGCGAGAGACTACATTTTAAATAAACGTTTCGCGAGAGCAGTTTGCAATAACGGGTCACGATCTCTCTGTCAGCTCAGCCGTGCGATATCCGTTGATGTTACACGATCTCTCTCCCCTGTCAAGTGAACAGCCCCATAACCAGTTTCTCGTCCAAAAGCTCGCGGTCCTTGCGGCAGAACGTCGTGTCTCGTGACAAATCTATGACAAATTTATCGCGGACTGAAACAGGTTTCACAAATGTCAATAAAATGTCAGATTCGCGGCTCTCGGTGGTGCATACACGCAAACCGACCTTGACACGAAATCTGCATCACGGGACTATGACGATTAACCGCGAGTCCACCGAGAGCACCTTCGCGAAATTAGAAGCGCCAAGACGCTTCTGGACTTACCGTTCCCTCGGCGTCTGACAACCATGGAAAATCGTTTACCTTTGCTACTGAAATGCACAGAATGCGTAGTACGGGTCATTATGAGCTTCCTATGCCGAATAGACAATGCGACGAGCTGTACTCGCCTGGAATTCGAATGGAGCATCGGAACGTTTTAACCGAGAAACACATGCAAAGAGAACAGAACTGCTCTGAATGCAAGTTTCTCTGGTAATCGTGTAGAATTAAAGAAAATCGAATCGCAGAAAGGGTTAATATCGTCAAACGCCCCGCCCCTTCTTTCCAATTCCAGCTTCTTTTCGTCCAGAACGTGAAAATCCATTGCGTAACATGTGACGTTCGAATCGTTTGTCAAACAACGTTTTCGCGTCTCTAGCAAATTATTATGCTCGGTACATAGGAGGATGGAATCAGGAATCACGCGTCTACGTGCACAATCGATTCGTGCTTCGATCTTGCCGCTACCGATCGGTCATTTCGACGAGCGTTCTTCTTCGCGCGACAGCATCGATCCTCAGGGTCTTTTAACTCTCGAGCGAGTTTATTCTTTCGTTTTTTCGTCACGGTACCGTTACAAGGATATCGTTCCACTCCTTTCTGGTTATCCAGCGTTCTACAATTCGCGTAAATCCTGATGGTTTCGCGTAAGCGCGTCTCAATTCCCGGCGATATCCTACAAACGGAAAAGGGTACGCCGACCATTGCAGCGACGCCTTTCTAAGCAATGCCTTTATCTGCATGAATGAGCGCTTAAGGACTCGTTACGTTTATCCGACACGCGTGACCAGCATGCAGATCTCCTCACGTGACATACAGGTTCGATTCCACACGCGTACAGACCAATGCATTTCGACCTGCATGCACGCGCGCACACACGTATCGTTTTCCTCTGGTATGCAGATGCACTGTTTCCGGGTGCAGCGTCTGCATCGCACCGTTGCATTGCTTTTTCCATCCTTTCGATGGAAATTAATTATCGATCCTTACCTTCTCAACCCCATTTAACTAGACGATTCGTTCCAAGTCCGACACATTTTTAGAAAATGAAAATAATCGGAATAGTTCAAGAATACTTGACTTATTCTCTCTTCCAATTACCTCAGGTTCGAGCGAGGAAATTGTATATCGATGAATTTAATTAGAAAAAAAAAATGATTTCTTTTTGATTTTTCTTTACCTACTCTACAAGCGAGCCATATTCTACGGATTATTTCTCTTCCATGAAAGTTTGGCGTCGACGTTGACGATATCGCGATCGTTCGCGGTAGTTCGTTCTTATCGAATTTCACCGGTAAGGTGTCGAGAGATGTACGAGGATCGCGTTAGGCTCGATTATTCTGGGATTACAACGAATGCGAATTTTGTTTGTCGAGCAGTAGTGCAACGAAGAAGAGTACATGGCGTATGAAACGTGTCACGTCGGAAGCTGTACAATAAGCGAGGGCGTTTATCACGTTGTTGAGGCGATTACTTTCAGGAGATGTGCCAGTCGGTGAGCTCCTTTCTGGAAACGGCTCTTGGTTGCTTTCGTACAGGGAAACCGAATTGTATCTCGCGAACGTGAAGCAATGAAGAATGACGCGAATAACTGTTTGCGGTTGGAAGAGTGATGGAATTCTAAAAATAAGAATTAGAGTAAATTGTAATTGCGTGTCTTAAAATTAGATTCTAAAATTACGTGCCCCGACCATTAGAAACTCAAACTCCAAGGCGACTCGTAGATAATTTAGTAATAAACATGGTACCGTGACCCTAAAAGACCGAGGTGGCCTTACCAAAAAAGCTACTCGGGTTTGCTTTCGATTCCACGGAAACGAAAAATGGCAATTTTCAGAATATGCTGACAGAATTTCTATCGATTCGACGTTTGTTCCGGGAATTGGGTCAGTAATTGTATCGTAAATTGATTACGATCAATTACTAAAATTGGGTTAGCGGCTGATTGCCCAGTGGAACGTGGTCGACGTTGACGTCAAATTCATGCACAGGTTCGCTCAGGTGTCAACTATATTTCAATCCTCAGTTCGTTCAGCCTCCATTCCACGGTTCTTATGCTACATAGAACGCTTCTGCGGTCTGTCGTCTAATGAAACACACGTGACAGATATAAGTGCTCAGACCACTCGATGGTATATAGAAACCGAGCTTAATTTCCAGCTCGTTCCTTCAACTTGGAATTCAGAAGACACCTTTGTTCTTCTCGCGTTCCTTGTTTTCGTTGTTGCTAAATTTTCATCGAGAACCACGCGTAGTTTCGATCATGCGCTATTCGAAGAACAGTTCGAGAACGATACGTGTAATAATACGTCGAGGTAGTAATAACTACCGTACGTAATCGGGCGTAGAATTCGTAGTAAGGCGAATAGCAAATTGCTAGCTATTTCCGTCTAGTTTTCGCGATCCAAGAGCTTTCCAAACGTTCGATAAACACGGGACGCGTGAGAGGAATTCGAAGGGTTGCGAAACGTGTTTTCGAGGAGAGAAATGCTCTTCACCTTTCGTTCGTGCACCTTTCGCGTTCGTGTACCTACCATGATAGAGTGCGGACCGATCGGGGTGGTTTAATGGAGCAATGGACAATGGAGTGCACCGTCGTTGACCGACGATGGCCACGGCTAAAAATAAAGATTTTGACTGTTGCCAAATTTCAACAAATATCGCGGCTCAAGTTCGAATCGAAAGGCTGGGAAAACGGCGTCGTTCAGTTGTCGTTCGTCCGCAAATTCGCGTGCACGTTCTCGTCGGGAATTTGTGAAATTTCGAACGACCAAGAGGGATTTCTCGGAACCTGTTGAGCAACTATCAGCAGCGGAAATACCGGGTCAGTCAATGGAAAAGATTTTACGAATGAATGCCGATGTGCTGGAACGTTTTTCAAAGATAATCGAAATCGACGATAGATACAGAGGGGATTCGAGGCTGGAGAACGGGGATCCTGCCGGTATGAGCACGTAGAATAGATGGTAGAGGCCTAGACCGGATATAGAGATGGTTTTATTTGGTAATAGGCAGAGTCGTTTGACTCATTTCCTTGGCTTCCCGTTGAGCGAGCTGATCCTGGCACTCGCCAGGCGGAGAAAAAACAATAGGAACGTGGCGGATGATTCGCAGGAAACCTCTGCTGTTGGCGGTAAACTGTGAAATCTTAGAAATAACGATGATCGAGGTATCTCGATACATCGAGATCGGATAGGAAAATTATTCGTCGTTGTCCATGTGATTTAGCTAATCTATTCATTCGTGATGTAACAGATTGATCCTGGCAATCGTTAGAGGAAGGAAACAATAAAATCGTAATGGGCAATTTGCAGTAAGTTGTCGCCAGAAATATCGGGTATCGGAGTCTGCCAAGAGGTAGAGTATAAACGATCACGAAAACAAGCTAGTCACATGACGGTTAGTCGTTTTTCGGGCCATTAATGAATTAAAATCCCAAGGAATTCTAGCGTAGAAGTCCTAGGCAGCACAGGAAAGGTTACTCTATCGACCGACCCGTTTGTCAGATCGAGTCGATAAGTGGAGAAAATGTGCAATCGGTTACCAGTGACCCGTAAATCTTTTCTGTACTCCAATAATGCCTCGTCCGTGACTTGATCGCTCGATTCGTTCAAGAATTCGACATCCCTCGTCTTCGGGGCCAGCTCGAAGCTTTCAGGGACCTTTCACCCAGTTTTCATGCCGGCTTTCGTTCTGAACAGAGCCTATTTCGTCTGTAACGATGAATACCCTGTAAGTCGGACGTTCCGCGTGGTTTTCTGCCGTGTCGTAGCAGATTCTACTAACCAATGCACCGAATGTTTCCCACCTCTGCCATTCTTTCGTCATTGATACGTCTTAGCTACTCGATTGCTAATCAGAGTCATCGAACCCGAGTCGTGTAATCTTATTTTCTCAGCGTTCCGTCTGAAATTGTTTGCTCACGTTGCCTAGTTTTAAACGGGATCTAGGTTCGAAACTTTACATTTGCCGTAAATCTTTTCCGATGCTCTCGCGCAGTCCGCGGTAGTTTGTCGTGTATCCTGCGTTCAAAGATTAAGATCAAGTAAGTCGTCACTTGCAATTAATCGCTTCATCGTTTTCCTTTTTGTTTCGACGATCACGCGTTTAAAGGCGCATTCTAGGATACAGAATTCCTTGTCATTATCAACCTACGTTCGAGATATTTACTTCTTTCTGCTGAATTTTCGTGCGATAACGCGTTATCTCTCTCGCTATTGTAATACCCATGTACAATCACTACGTATCGCTAATGTATATTGATTTTTTTTTTTTTTCTCTTTGTTACGAAATAATACGCAAATTAATAGCTGTTAAAATCGCTTGAGACGTATTGGCTAATTGCGGTAGCACTGATTTCTTTTTTCTCAAATTAATCGCTTCCCCTGCGAGAAACCAACTTGAGCACGAGGTTTGCAATTTTGTTCGTTTTGCGAGTAGGAAGAGTATATCTTCAGCAGCATGATGATAGCACGTAAAGAAAACAATTGTTATGACGGGTCAGATAAATCACGAGCGAGGGTGATTGACTTTATCTAAACGAAATAAAGCTACAAAATCCTCGACGCTCGTGATCGGTTTATTAAATCGATCGAAGACAGCGATGTGGATCTCACGGATTAGTCAACCTTTCGGCATTTTCTTCGTTTAATTGTCGAATTTCTATCGAGATACACGTACACACGCTCGGTGTCGCGATCGATCGCGAAATCAGATCGCGAAGATTTTCTTAGCAATTCGCCATTTGAGAATACCAAAAAGAGAAAAAGATTGATCTATCACGAGGAAATTATTCCGACGAATGCTCTCGGAAATCAAAGATCGTGGATATTAAGCATTTGGTACGTATCGCATTTTATTTACAAATTTTATATTATCAACGCGAGGAAGAATATCGCATCGTGTTTTCTTGGAATATTGATAACGCGTTGTACGTCGGCCTTGGTCCGACGAAGTTCGTTAAAAGAAATTCTTTCGTTAAGAAGAAAAAAATATAAAGTTTCGTGCAAAAACGAGTTGAGAGACGATGAAAGATCGTGCTGCGTCTAGATGTATGGTCGCTACACGAAGGACCTGGGTGAGTACGCAAAAGAAGAAGCAAGAAAGCTCAAGTACCACGAGAAAGCACGACGGAAATATGACAAGACCAGAGCGGAGGATTTGCGGAAGTCGAGAAGAGGACCCCTATGCAGGAAGCTGCTGGCGTTATTGGCCTTCGCCTGGAAGCATACAGGAGCAAGATTAGGCGAAGATTGGGTCTTCTTGGCTCTCCTTGGTGTTATCATGGCACTTATCAGTTACGCCATGGACCGCGGCATTTCTATGTGCAATAACGGTCAGTTTTATCCATATGATCTGTAGCTTTAATAAAAGTTCGGAATCTAAGTATTGGAAAAAAGTAGAAAAATCGAAGGCGCGGTTTTCGCAGAAAAAGTCTCTATTACAGAGTACAGTTCGTTCCTTTTCCTTTTTTTTTTTTTTTCTTTTTTTCTCTTTTTCTTCTTTTTATTTCCATTGCGACAATTTTCCGCGTTGAAATTGCGCGCTAATTTTTTCTCGCGAAATTCAATCCGTTCCAAGGTTTCACAATTTTCCACGCCATTAATCAGTACCCGTTGATTTCAATAATTTATGCGGTACGTGATAAGAGCGAGACCTCGTTAACCGTATCCTTGTTCCACCAGCCAGGATATGGCTTTATCAGGACCTAACGCAACATCCAGCGCTTCAATATCTCGCCTGGGTGTCCTTGCCAGTTTGCCTGATCCTCTTTAGCGCCGGTTTCGTGCACATCGTTGCGCCACAGAGCATAGGATCGGGCATTCCGGAGATGAAGACGATCCTGCGTGGCGTGGCTTTAAAGGAATACCTAACTTTCCGTACTCTGATAGCGAAGGTTAGACACGCGACACTTGATTTCGTTGTATTTCTTCCTCTGATTAACTTGGTCCTTGTAATTATCGCCCAACCAAACCCCCTTCCTTCTCCTCTTCGTTCGCACGACCACTTCCGAACTCGATTGATAATTTCGAAGTGGCTGTGAATTATAAGCTCTTAAAATATATCTAATCGGTAACCTGGAAACAACGATATTCCTATATGCTTTATAACGCATTCCTACCCTCGCCACGAAGCTTCGGTTCTGCATGTTTTCGAGCGTCGGTGTAGAGCCACCGTAATGTCTAACAGGTGATAGGTCTGACTGCCACTCTGGGCTCTGGTTTACCTCTGGGCAAGGAAGGTCCTTTCGTGCACATCGCCAGTATCGTGGCCACCCTTCTATCCAAGCTGGTCACCAGTTTCCAAGGAATCTACGAAAACGAGAGCAGAAACTGCGAGATGCTCGCTGCGGCCTGCGCGGTCGGAGTGGCCTCCTGCTTCGCAGCGCCGATCGGCGGTGTTCTCTTCAGCATAGAGGTCACCACGGTATACTTTGCCGTGAGAAACTACTGGAGAGGATTCTTCACCGCCGTGTGCGGCGCCACCATGTTCCGGTTACTCGCGATCTGGTTCCAACGGGAAGAGACCATCACCGCGATGTTCGCGACCAATTTCACTATGGATTTTCCATTCGATCCCCAAGAGTTGTTCGTGTTCGCGTTGATCGGTGTGGGCAGTGGCCTAGGTGGCTCTTTCTACGTCTGGTTACACAGGCAGTACGTGATCTTCATGAGGAAGAACAAGAGCATGAACAGCTTTCTGCAGAAAAAGTGAGTCGTTGACTGGTTGGAAAATTTCAGATGCGAGTAACCAGGCAGGAATAATTCAGATATCGCTCATGTTTTCGTGAAATTATTCCAGCCGCTTCTTGTACCCTGGAATCGTTTCTCTGCTGGTGTCGTCCGTGTCTTTTCCCCTGGGACTAGGTCAGTTCATGGCCGGCGATTTGAATACCCACGATCAAGTGTACGGTCTGTTCACTAATTTCACTTGGACCAAACAAGAGCTGGGAGTAGAGGAAATGAACATAGTTAAGCATTGGTCTACCGCGTATACCGACGTGTTCATTGGATTACTCGGCTTTGTGGCATTCACGGTAACGCACAGAATCATTATTTAAGAAAGAGAGAAAAGAAACCTGAAGCCGGTCGTTCTTGGGAGATAGTTTCGTGTCAAAGGACGAACTTTGTTTTCAGTTCATCTTTTCGATCATAAGTTCCACGGTTCCCGTGCCATCGGGAATCTTCATCCCCGTGTTCAAAATTGGTGCTGCGCTAGGCAGAGCCGTGGGCGAAGCTATGGCACTATGGTTTCCCAACGGCGTTCGCTATGGTGGTATCATAACTCCTATTGTGCCAGGTAATTTCGAATCTGTTCGATAAAACGCGTACTTGTGGCTATCTAGAAACGTGACCGAAGAAAGTTGTTCTTCAGGAGGTTATGCTACCGTTGGTGCTGCTGCATTCTCCGGTGCAGTGACGCATACTATCTCCGTGAGCGTTATCGTGTTCGAGATGACTGGCCAGATCACTCACATCGTACCTATCATGATCGCCGTGTTGATCAGCAATGCCATCGCAGCCCTCCTTCAGCCTAGCATATACGACAGTATCATTCTGATCAAGAAGTTGCCGTATCTGCCAGACCTGTTGCCTTCCAGTTCGGGTAAGCATTTCTACCCGTAGTAATTCCATTTTATATTTTTCTAAAATGCCATTCTCCCTATGTTTAACGAACTTCCCAAAGGAGGTTTCACAAGAAGGTAATAAACTCGTTAAACATTTCCTACCTGCTGAAATCGATTTAGAAAACGACGTTATTACGCGAGAATCGTGCACGTTACAGGGATGTACAACGTGTACGTCGAAGACTTCATGGTCCACGACGTGAAGTACATCTGGCACGGGATTACCTATCAGAAATTAAAGGACATTTTAAAAGAAAACCGCAAGTTACGCGGATTTCCTCTCGTTGACAATCCCGATTCGATGATTCTGCTCGGATCTATTCAGAGGCTGGAACTAATCAAGTTGATCGAGAAGCATATAGGACGAGAGAGAAGGTTGCAGGTAAGCCATTGCAATGCTTTATCTCTGCAAATAAATCTCGATTAGCCTGACGAACGATTTAGAATTTCCATTAGTGGGATTGATGGATTTGAACTTTCCCTTCAGGTGGCTCAAAAATGGCACAAGGAGGCCGAAGAAAGGGCTCGGGAGGAAATGGAGCGACAATTAAGGGACCAGGAGAGGACGAGAAGGCCGTCCAGGTTCGAGGTCATCCCGGCCCCGGATATTCTTAAGATGCAGAGGCAAAGTGTTAACGATCTAACAATGTCTCCAAACGGTGCCGCGCCTGATCATGTGAGTCACGCCCACTTGACGTCAATGGACACGCATTGTGTACATTTACTCAATTAGCTGCATACACACGCTAGTTGCCAAGCAGCTCCTTTTCCTCGTTTCAACGCGTTGTTCGCATACTCTCGTTATCTTTCAGCACACCTACCATTCGCCGGTATTTGGATCACAGCCGAAGAAATCGATCTTGAAGAAGACAAATTCTTTCACGCTGAAAGGATTCAGCCCACTAGTCAGTCCAGCAGCTACTCCATATACGACTGTTACCGGTGCAGAGAGCAGGTGAAAGAAGTTTACTTTGTATGCGAGAAAGAAGGAGTTCGTGTATCTCTCAGCACTTTTTCTTCCTTCCCTTCACTTATTTATGGCTAATGCATCGCGTTAATGAATACGAGAGCGTCTCTATTTTATTCGAGTAAAAAATTGTTTTCAACTCTCGTACTTTCCATGACATAGTTATCGAGCGGAGTATACGTTTCTTACCTTCCAGTCGCTATTATCATTTCAGGATACGTCTTGCCTTCGAGGCGATCTTCCGCAAATCAGCCACTTTGCAAGACGTGGATCCGGATCCAGAGATCGGATCTGGAACTGGTGTCAGACGCGACAGCCAGGAGGTACACGTGCATACACCGATGTTGGCACCGAGTCCTGCCACCTCGAAGAAAGTGCAGCTGGTAAATATGCATATTCCTATTAATATCCACGTCGAAACGGACGCAAGGTAAAAGATTATTTTTCCAACACGATTAGCCTCGCGAAAGAGTGATAGACATGTCGGCGGAGGATCAAAAACGATGGGAAGAAAGTGAAATGTCGTTGGAGGTGGATTTTTCGAGGTGTCACATCGACCCGGCACCCTTCCAGCTGGTCGAAAGGACGTCTTTGTTGAAGGTCCACAGCCTATTCAGCATGGTCGGGGTGAATCACGCTTACGTGACGGCCATTGGAAGACTCGTTGGGGTTGTCGGTTTAAAAGAGGTTTGTCTGAGCCATGGTGGCATTGTGTCTGCCCCTCTTATCTTTACCTGGAACGATTTTCTTTTGTTTCTTCACAGCTGAGGAAAGCAATAGAAGACGCGAACGCTGGAATCTTGCCCATGCACTCGGAATCTCACATAGGCGTCTCGACATCCAGTATCTCGAAGAGCGAAACGGACACGGAGAGCAAGAACGCCAGCACGATTAATCCTATAACTTCCGTTGATTGCGAGAAAGTCGAAAAAGTCTGAAAGAGGGTGAGAGAGAGAGAGAGAGAGAGAAATGAGAAGGAGAGATGTGCAAGCAAGGGAGATAAGTAGAAGCAAAAATGTGATAGTCGTATTGTCGAGACTGGCAATATGACCCGAACGAGAGATGTGTTTTTCTTTTTTTTTTTTTTTTCTCTTTTTTAAATAAAATATTCCCTTCCTTCGGTAAGCGTAGAACATACCGCGTGAAACTCGAGCAACAAGTTATACTCTTAACCGCTTGCGTAGTGACGATCGCTTTCGAACACCTCTCGTACTTAATATCGGGACAAGATTATCGTGTAGGACGAACCATTCACAAGACTCCCTACAACGTGACACGCGTTCCATCGAACGTGTCGTCCTGTACTAGGCTTGAAAATTGCTAGACGATTTGGCATGTTGCTTATGGTTTTTTCTTCGCATAGAAGGAAGCTCGGTACCGAAGATTCATATCAGGGTCTGTCAAGTTTTCCTGTCCCCCCTCCCCC